>UESW01004407.1:1097495-1244845 GCA_900491605.1 Calamus simplicifolius
ATTGATTAGAAAAGTAAATACAAAAAGAGAAGGAGAAAAAACAAAAAGAAAGTGGCCCTCGCAGGGACCTAACGCCTTCCCCCGGGAGCAGCCGAGTCTTCCAAACGCCGGGACAGCTCGGCGACTTGTTGGTGGAGGGACACTATCTCCTCCTTCTGCTGGTCCACGACCCGGCAAAGGGCCTCGGTCTCCCTTGCAGAGACGGTAAGATACTCCTCAACTGCCTTCTCAAGCCGCTCATGGCATGCGAAGGCCGACGCCAGAGCTAGGCCATCAACCACGACGGTGGGGCGACCCTCCTCGGAGCCCCTATGGCCGTTGATCACTACGCCTAATCCGTTAGGTGATTGCTCTCCGCCTTGAAAAGCCATGTCAGAGCTTTGAGAGGCTAACCAAAAAGGACGGTGAATGCTGGCACCCCTCTCATCCGTATTTATACTCCTCAGGCGAGTATCTCGATCAGTCGGGTCATAAATACCGACCCATGGGAATTCACCACGTCGCCGCTTTAACTGGCGACCAGGACCCGAAGGGCCGCCCCTTCCCGAGCAAATCGGTAAATGTCGACGAACTGTTCGGGAACCCCCCTCCTTCTCTAGAAACGGGTTCCTCCCGATCTGCCGGGCCCTCGCAGTAAATGCCCTCAATACTCCTCCAAGCTCTCTTAAATCGGCCGCCCTTTGGAAAATGTGAAAAAGAAAGAGCGCCGGCACCTGACGATAATTCACTCCCTCGGGAGTGGCCAAATCATAAATGATGGGGTACCCATGCGCCGCCCTTTGCCTTGACACTCCTCACCGAGTCTCACAGGGACCAGGTATCATGACTCACGGTGGCGACTAAGTCATCTCTCCAAGCTCTAAATCTCCGAACCTCGGCTGGGCCGAGTAACCATTCTCCGAACCTCGGCGGGGCCGGGCCACAAATCTCCGAACCCCAATAAGGTCGAGTAATAAATCTCCGAGCTTCGGCCAGAGTCAAGGAATATGTTCTACCGCCGAACAATCTCCAAATTTCCGTCTGGATTTGGGCGGCTTACGAGCCCCGACTGGCTCGGATAGTGCGGGATCCTCGTCCAAAAACGAACGAGATGTCCTTATGCCTCGTTTCGTCGCCAACAACAACAACTCTTGGCGCAAAAGAGACAGAAATTAAGAAAAAGAACAAAACTTTCTTTATTTCATTGCCATCGAAACCGATTACAACCGCCTGAGAGGCATTACAAGAGCATTGAAATGCATAAAATAAAGACGGGTACAAAACTCGGGCAAACTGCTCCAAAGCAGATCCGGGCAACTGTGATGCTCCGGCGTCCGGACCGACAAATCAGACAAACCACGAACGGTCAGCCCGAGCCGATAATGGGCGGACGACATGGACCAACCGTTGCGGCCAGCTTCGGTAAATAATGATATCTCGGCGACCCAACCGGGATATCAGAATAATCGGAAAGGGTGGACGGGATATTACCCCAAACCACCCAACCGAGAGGCCCCCCGACGAGTAGGAAGGAAGCTCGCAGACCCTGGCACCAGAGCGCTCCCCCAAACGGGTGTGTACCGCTCCACCTTGCCCAAACTCAAAGGCAAGGTACCTGCGGGCGACACACCATCACCCCCTCCCCATGTGGCGAAAGATTCCCCAGGCGGGCAAGCCCAGGAATCCGGGCCAGGGGAGGAGGAGAAGTTCACGCGAGTCATGGGGAGCCCGCGTACACTTCCTACCGTACGTCCCCAAGGGGAACCACAAAGGACACACGGGAAGCGTATATGTGCGCTCTCCGTGCGATCCCTGCGGACCTCTTGTGCGCTCTCCATACGATCTCTGAAGATCCTTTCTTGAGGGCAAGCCACCCCCAACGGCTCCTTTGTCACCCCAGCTATCCGGGGGATAGCGGCGACTTCCAGGGGACAAGCTCGATTCTCCCGCAATAAACCTTGAGAAATAGGCATCATAAGTATCTTCATGATTCACAGGAAAGAAAATTTCGGATGGCCCAACACACCCCTCTTTCCCCCTTTTTATAAGCAGAGGAAGACCGGGAACAGCTATCAGAAAAAACCCCGGACTTAAAACACCAAGCCTACGCCACCACGTGGCCTCCTGAAATGAAAACAGCGCCCCCCAATGCACGCCAGGCACGTCGCCCGAACCATGACACGGGCCAAAAGATTACTTCTGACCCCGGATCACGAGCTTTTAATGCATGAAACCGTCCGCTGACCTTGCGGATACTGGCAGATCCGGGAGATCGTCCTGTGAAAACGACATCCTCCAATGGCAAACGAGTACTAACATCGCACGCCAAAGCAACCCATGTTGGAAAAGGTCGACATAATAAAGGCTCGCCGAAAATTGCCAGGCGACCTTTTGCTAGCCACAGGGCCGTACCACCTACTTCAGTGAAACGAGAATCGACCCGCCTTGGAAAAGACAAAACACTGGTAGGGGTAATAAATAGAGATAAGGAGATGGCAGCGGTGATTCAGCGAACCCCCAGTTCGGGGATGAACTCCCCTCTTTTCATCAAGGATGCAATCTCAGTTTGATCACTAATAAAACAAACTCCTCGGCCCTAGCCGAGCCATTTCATTCTCGGCCCTAGCCGAGCCTTCATTCTCGGCCCTAGCCCTCGGGCCCAAGCCGAGCCATTTCATTCTTCGGCCCTAGCCGAGCTACTTCCTCGGCCCAAGCCGAGCCATTTGTCCTAGCCGAGCTACTTCGTCCCTCGGCCCAAGCCGAGCCATTTCTCCTTCGGCCCTAGCCGAGTTACTTTGCCCCTCGACCCAAGCCGAGCCATTTCATTCTTCGGCCCTAGCCGAGCTACTTTGTCCCTCGGCCCTTGAAAAGCTATCTCATTCTTCGGACTTGGTCGAACCACCGCGTCATTCGGCCTAAGCCGAGTTAAATCGTCTCTCAACCTCCTTTTATACCAGGCTACATTGTCGCCCGACCTTTTCGTCAAGACAGTCCCTACGCCTTGGCCTCTACTAGGATGTTCTCCAAAATTCGAGACAGGAAACCACCCAGGGAAGACAAGCGAACAAAAAATGGTTGATTCATTTATTTATTGACTTCCAGTCGAACTACAAAAAAAAGAAAGGAAAAGCACATATAGTCCCCCAAAGGGTCAGGACTTGGGGTCAATCCCAGCATCTCCTGTGGCAGCATCAGCAGGGCATCGCTTGGCCCCCCTTCTCGAAGGTGTCGCGACGGGATACATCGGTAGTCGCATCGACTCCCAGAATAGCTTCGAGGTCGACATCAGATATTTCTCCATACTCGTTCCTCGACCCCCGGGGTGTACGCTTCATAATGTTCGGCTTCCAGGCATGACAGTCCAGGTCAGGATAAGCCTGGGCAACCTTAGCCCGCGCCTCATCTTCGTCCAGCTGAAATGCATCGGCGCAGGCCGCCCTGCGTTCGTCGGCAAATCGTGGATTTCTTGTACTCCTCCACCGCCGAAGAGGCCCGCGCATTTGCCTCAGCTAATTGCTTCTCCAGTTCGGAGATCCTTCGGTGCCTCGAGGCCGCCTCCTCTCCGAACGCCGCTAACCGCCCCTGAAATTCCTGCCTCACCCTGTTCAACTGCAGGCAAAAAGCCAAGTAAAGCGAAAGTTGAAAGATTAAAATGGGTGAAACTAATAGCGCCCTACCTGCTCCTCCCGCGGGCTAGCTCACCCTCCATCACGTGGACCCTGTTGAGAGCCCTAGACTTAGCCGATTGGTTCTGGCGAAGGCTCTCTTTTAGCTCATCCACCCGGGACTGGGTATCTCCAATTTCTTAACGGGCAAAGTCAATCTCATCAGACAATTGGACAGCTCGTTCATCCGACCACTTTAGCCGATCCTTTGTATCGGCGAGCTCTTTATTTAGGCGGGTGAGGTGGTCCTGCTGCCACCGGCATTTATGCTCTTCCTCCTTGAGCCTTTTGCTCTACTGGCTTTATCTTCGGCGTGGCTGGCTTTCAGCTGGTCCCACCTCTTATCAAAGAACAGTTGCATGGATTTAACCTTGCTCTCGTGCTCCGCCCTGGCCTGAGAAAGCTCCAGACTAGCCTTCTCGGATGCTCACGGAAGCCTTGGAGCTCACCAATCTGTATGGTGAGTTGAGAGCTCTTTCCCTCTCAACCGCAAGAATCCTGTGGGTCTCCCTAAGCTCCCGCTGGAGTTCACCAACCTGTGCGGCGAGTCGAGGGGCTCTCTCCCTCTCAATCGCAAGAATCCTGCGAGCCTCCCCGGGCTCCCTCTGGAGGACCGCCAGGGCTCGAGAGAGTTTATCATTAGAACCCGCCCTCTCCTTGAAGTGATCAGCCTCGTAGCGGGCCCGAGCCCAAGCTCCAACAGCCAGATGCAAGCGCCATTTCAGTGCCCTCATAATCAGGGCACTCTGCAAAAAAGGATCACACGCATAAAAGACATAGTCAAACTAATCGACTAAAGACCCAACTCCGGTGCGACAACCTACTCGAGATGCGTAGTCTGCGGCGATCCTTGTGAGAGCAAGATCGTCAATCTCGGGAAGAAGAAAAGCCTCACTCGGCACCCCGGAGTGGCGGAAGGCTATCTCAACAAGGTCCTCCGAATGATCCCCTCCTGTTGAGGAACTCTCCTCCCCTTGGAATGCGGACCGCATCAGAGTGGAGAACCTGGCGCTCACTTCGGGTCGCATGAGTGGAAGTCTGCGCCCAGGGAACCAGCCATAATACCCGCGACCCATGAACTTCTCGGTAGGCCAGCTTCCACCGCCAGGGCCCTCGCTTGAGAAGCTTCGGATTCTTCGACTCCGGCGAGGAGAGCCCCGGCCGGAGCATCTCCTTCGCTCGCCGGCTCCCCTCCTTCTCCTTCCTCCTCTTCTTCTTCTCCTGCTTCTACCCCCTCAGAAATCCCCCTGTCCACAACAGACTCTTCATGAACTTCAGCTCCCCCCGGAGCCTCCTGTGCCTCGACGGAAGGCACTTCACCAGAAGGCCCCCCGCGAATTTCGGTCATTGGTTCGGCAGGTTCAGCCATCTCCTCGTCGCCCGCTGGCTCTCCTACCGGCGACCCAGGCCAAACCTCAGCAGCCGCAACCTCTTCCCCCACCTCGATGGAAGCGAAGGTTGCTCCCACCTCCTCCTGTAACCTCGCCGAGACACTGGCCTCCAATGAGGGAGACCGAACCGCCTCGCCAACGGGGGCCCCCAAGCCAACCGGCATTTCTCCTTCACCATCGTCAGACAAAACAACAACGGGGGGGAGGAAACCTCAGCAGCCTCCTCCGAAACCCCCGCAACTTCCCAGTCTTCGTCCTGGACAAACCCTCCTCCAGCGCCGAAAGATCGCGCACCGCCGAAACTTCGATAGTTTTAGCCCGTGGCGACGAGGAGCACCGACTATCACCGTCCCCCTCCCCCCCCCCCGATCCCCCTAGAGCGGGAGCTAGAAAGGCGAGACCTCCTCGGACCGATGCTTGCTGCTGGAGCCAGATCTCCTGTGGCGCTTTCCCAGCTCCTCCCTCATCTGGTCTGCGAATGCCAACCTTTCGGCTGTAGGGGCAATATGATTCGCCCGTTAGTTCGCACAGAAATCAAAGATGGAGCCACGCTAAACTATCAACTACGGGGTAATGCTCACCGTGAGGATCGACGGGGCTCAATCCGGCCGTGAAGAGAGCGTCCTCCGATAGGAGAACGCTGGCTGGGAGCGCCCGCCGCGCAGCACAAGCAAATCCCTTTTCTCCGAATCAGTTAACTCCGGGTGCGCTTCTGGATCCTTCATGTACTGCCCCCATACCCGAGGGAAGTCCAAACCAATGTTCCCCCCGACTATGAAGAACTGCGACTTCCACTCCTTTATCGATGACGGGTTATCCGATATCATCTTAAAGGATATCCGGGGACCGATGTAAGGCCATTCTGAGGCCCTCCCGGAGACCAGATTGAAACACACCCTGAATAGCGAAAGGGTCGTGGTCACCCCGAGGTGTTTGCACAACGAGATAAACCCAATAAGGTTGCGCCAACTGTTGGGGGCCACCATGGTGAAGCATATATTGTAGAACTTCATCACCTCCCGCACCAACGGATAAAGAGGGAACCGGAGACCTGCCCTCAAGCTTTCCTCATAACAGAACGCCCCATCCCCTAATCCGGATGTCACCTTATCCTCAGCCGTCAAGAGCAACAAGACGACATCCTGGGGGATTTTGTACAAGCGGCGCATCCGTTCCAAACCCACCAAGGTCACCTTCGAAGCTTGGTCACTTGGGCTCACCATATCTTCGATCGCAAGAGATGCTGAGCAAGATCGCAGCGAAAACAGGAAGACGAAGTTCTTTAAAGGAGAGCGAAATGGGCACTATAAATAAGGATAGCACCGCCACGACTCCATTTTTCCAATTGAAACCGCCTCAGGGTGAGGGTGAGGCGTCCCAACCTAGGCGTCCAGAACTGCCACTACGGGCGCCGTGAAAATCGAGATTTTCCACGTGGCGCTTCCCCAGCCGTTACCTTCGCCCCTAAGGAATGACGGATCCACATCGGAAAGGCAAGACGGCCCCACGGCATTAATTAGGGCATCATTGCGCAGGCTATCAAATACGCATCCCCAAATGCAGATCGCGCCACTTAAGCCTATACTCCCTACGCCCGAACCTACGCTTCGAACTAGGGAATGGGGGGCATGTGTTGAGGGGTAGAATCGTCATTGCATTGATAATCGTGCGAAGGGTTAAGATCATCCACATCCCTCCGTCCGCTACGATATGCCCCCGAGGAACAAGCTAAACTAATGTGGTCCGGCAGGCCATGCGACCCCTGACTCACTTTTCCGGGTTTCCATAGCCCGACCTTTCCGAACTACCCGTAACTCGACCTTCCCCGAGCTACCTATAGCTCGGCCTCTCCGAGCTCCCATAGCTTCCCCCGAGCCTCCCATGGCTCGGCTTCCCTGAGCTTCCATAGCCTGGCTTCCCCCGAGCTTCCCATAGCTCGGCTTCCCACGAGCTTCCCATAGCTCGGCTTCCCCGAGCTTCCCATAGCTCGGTTTCCTCGAGCTTCCCATAGCTCGGCTTCCCCCGAGCTTCCATAGCCCGGCTTCCCCCGAGCTTCCCATAGCTCGACTTCCCCCAAGCTTCCATAGCCCGGCCTCCCCGAGCTTCCATAGCCCGGCCTCCCAGAGCTTCCATAGCTCGGCTTCCCCGAGCTTCCCATAGCTCGGCTTCCCATGAGCTTCCCATAGCTCGGCCTCCCCGAGCTCCTATAGCTCGGCTTCCCCCGAGCTTCCATAGATCGGCCTCCCCGAGCTTCCCACAGCTTGGCTTCCCCGAGCTTCTCATGGCTCGGCCTTCCTGAGCGATCCATGACTTGACACTCACCTCCGTAGAACCCAACGCGGGAGAGCCTAGGCCTAATCGTAACAGAATCCCAAACAAAGAATCATGTTAAAGAGTGGTCTAGGACCTAATATAACTACCTGGGACTTACGCATCTATCAGATCTCAGGCCATCAAAGAGCTCTCCTAGCCGTCGATCCCTCAACGAACAAGATACGGATCCCACCGGCCTCACAACGGCCTGATTCGATTCATTCCCGTATCCTAACAACCTTCAAACCTTCCAGAAGGCGCTCAAGATTCAGGTGATTGCCTATAAATGCGACACCCCCAGATTCTCTCAGGTATGCGCTCACAGCCCCTGGCTCACTCTCACTCTCACTCTCCTCCACTGCTCGTCGGTGCTCCCCTGGAGCTCCCGATTGGCCACCCCTGGAGAGACTTCCCGGAGAGATCTCTCTCCCCATTTTCTGATGATCACCGATCCCCATTGATTTGAGCGTCAGAGGGTCTTCCGTGGAGGGCCACCCCCAACGCCTCTCGCGCGAGGACTTCTGTGCAGGTCCGTCCAGGAGGAAGCCCAGATCAGGAGATCGATCGCGCTCGAGTCGGAGGACAGATCCCGGCAGCAACATTTATGTTTTTGAAAGATCAATTGTTGTTTTTCTGCTGTCACAAATCAAATATATTGGCTCTTCCTTTTCTCAAAAACAAACAGGAAACATGGCCTTACTGAAAGATGCCAATGGAGGAAGCTAAAGTTCAATGCACCAATTTCAATAGGTAATTCTCAGTCTCTGAAAATTCATCAGGCAGTAGACACATCATCAATCATTTTACTCGAAAATGAAAATGAATTCTCGTTTTTCCTCTTGCAAGAATTGAAAGGCACTTTATATCAAATCATTTGTCCAATTCATACTACTATCACCACAGAGGGTTTTATCAACCAGTCCATACCTGGAGGCATTACCAGCAACACAACATATGAGCTGCTAGCAAGTTGACTCGAGAAGATGCTGATTCTAGCTATATCTTATGCACCTAACCAAAGCCAATGAAAATTCTCATAAAAATCTTTGCCTCTGAAGTTCCAATCAATCTATTCTTTTGAAAGCCATGTTTAAAACCTTGAATAAAATTTTCACACCGGGGCTAATGCCATGATTTATGGTGAAAGGAGATTGAGATCTGAGAAAAGACTAGTACCCTTCAATTCGACAGTCAACAAATGGCAAGATTTAGAACACTTTGCTCTCACATGTCCATGGTCCCCATTACTACTGGACAACAAACTGGAACAGTTCTAAATGGTCTGGCGTTCATCAAAACGAGCATGTAGATAATGCAGTAGGTCCACGGTCAAACATAAAGAAAGAAGTGCCGTACCACTCTGTTCTTAGTCAGAGATGCATCACATTATATAGGAAGAGCTTAGGCTCTGCCATATTCCAACGCCATAGCCTATAGGCCCCAATACTACGGCCCTGCCACTTGAAATAATGTCACATGGCACTGCTAATCATAACACTTGTCTATAGTACAGTCCCACCTAAATAGAGGTGAACTATTCTAAATTTCTACAGCAGATCAGGAAAAAAGAAAATATTTTGTCCTTTTTTTTTTTTTTTTTTTTTTTTTTTTGTTACAATCGGGCGATCATACCAGTCTGGCATGAGTCAAGCCCGAGAAGTCAGAATACATAATCTGCTGCAAAATAAGTGGGCAAGGATCACCCCTATGCCATTCCCACGGGCCTGAATGGCGAGCTGTGAGATTAGCAACCCAATCAGCAGCCGCATTGGCTTCTCTATAAATATGGCGAATCATAGGCGCAGTTGTAGTCCGGAGAGAATCCCAGATAGCACGAAGAATGGGATTGGTGGAATAAGGACCCCCGTCCCGACGAATCCACCGAATAACAGTGAGAGAATCTCCCTCAATAATCAGTCTGTCTGAGGCGAAATAACGAACGGCATAACTGATACCAGCCCAAGCAGCCTGAAGCTCCGCCATCGGAACCGATAGATCCAGGGAACCATGGCCACCGGCAGCAAGAAGCTCTCCCTCCGAACCCCTAATAACAAAACCGGACCCAACAATACGATCGGAGACAGAACCATCAAAGTTCACTTTGACATAACCCGGGGGTGGGGGCTCCCAAGAAACAAAGACCGTAGAACGGTGCGCTGCCAAGGCAGTAGGGGAGTCCCAGAAGCCGGGTCGAGCAGAGTGAACAGCAAGGGAAGAGCGGCCATACTCCTTAGCAAGAAAAATAGCCTTTCTGATAATATATGGGCTGGAACAGTCTCATCAGAGAAAACTATCTGATTCCTCGTGAGCCAAATATGATAAGCCAGTAAGCTGAGACAGCACACTGGGCACCCAGACCCCTCTGAGCGGCAAGACGAATAACGTGCAAGAAAGACAGCCGGATGGGTCCGTCCTCATGCACCCACGGGGTGAACTGCATCTGCTGCCATATCCTCATAGCTCGAGAGCAATTAAAAATAACATGATCTACCGACTCATCCTCAAGCCCACAGATTGGGCAGAGAGACGACATGAGGAGACCACGGCCAGCCAAAAGAGCGCAGGTCGGAAGGCGGTTCCACCGAAGCTTCCACAAGAAAAGCCGGATCCTGGGGTGGATAGGCAAACGCCAGATCCATGCAACATCGTCCAACCCCGCAGTCCGAGAACGGAAACAGTCAACAAGATCCCTGATAGGAGCAGAAGAAAGGCAGGAACGCCGCCAATATATTTGTCCTTCGCAATCATTCTAAGTCACTTTCAATTAAGCAAGCAGGATTACATCATCGTAGCAACCAGGGAAGTACTATTATATCAATAGGAGAAAAAAAAAGGAGAAAAGAGTAAAGACATGATAATTTAATAGAAACTGAGCATCAAATTGGAACCAGATGGAGCTGACTGTAAATTTATCATGATTTGTGCTTAAAACATTGTTGCTTTCAACATAATTCGATTTATATCAATTCATTACACTAATATATTTTATTAAGTGACTTGACTTTATTGACTCAGTGTAGCCAACCATAAGATGCCGCATTACTTTTATAGAGAAATCCTTCGGAATCCAGCAGATATTCTTGTTGCACCTAAATCTATACTTGACAACCGAGCATAGCCAGAGTAGAAGTTGAAGGGCTTAAGAGAGGAGAAGAGTTAAAATATGATGAATGAGTTTTTCTTTTTTCTCTCTCTCTCTTTTTTTTCCCTCTCTCCAGTTATCGACCAATATATTATTGACCAATACTACGGGCAATTGTGCTTCCAATGTTGTAGCCTAGTAATAAATGACAGAAACGAGTTAAACTACATTAACCATGGAAAGCTAACAACTTCAATGGTGCGGACATCAAGATCAAGCAGAGAATTCTTAATCCTCTGTGGATATCTAATTAATTATGATTCAAGTCTTGAGTTGAAAAATAAAGTTTAGTTTATTTTAAGTTCCGTCAAGTTTATTTTATTCTAAATTGAGTCATATCCAGTTCAGTTTATTTTAATGTGAGTCCTGTACTAAGTTCATCAGCTTACAAGAGGAGACATTAAGTATTGGAGCAGAAGACAAGTCCATCACAGTCAGACAGAGCAGCCGCTAAATTCAAGTTGGTGCTACACATACTTCAAGCAGCCCACATGCCACCTAGCAGAGCAAGCAATCTTCCCGATCTGGATGATCATTTTTCTCATCTGGATGCCACAGATTTCATGCCGAATTAGCTACCGCTGATTGCATCTAGAAGATCACCTTCCTCATCTGGACGCTGCAGATTTCATGCCAAATTAAGCTGTTGCTGATTGTATCTCAATCATATCTAGAAGATCATCTGCCTCATCTGGACGCCATAGATTTCATACCAAATCCAGTTGTCGCTGATTGCATCTAGAAGATCACCTTCCTCATCTGGACGCTGCAGATTTCATGCCAAATTTGATTAGGACTCCTTTTTTTCTCTCTCTTTCTATATCTATATTTTCTTGGGCCCCAAGTCTCTTGCTCTATAAAAGATACCCTCTTGTATGAATAATGTATCTTTTATTATTAATCAATCAATCTAAGTTTTGAGTTATTGTGATTTTTGTTAATTGGTTCTCTAGTGCTCTTGTTTCCCTCCTCCTGTGCGTGCCAACATTCCAAGTCTCCAGGAGAAACCCTGGCCACCACCTTTGTCTTCCAATAGTGGACGCCCAAGAGCCCTTGGCCGGCCTCCCCTTTTTTCTACTCCTTCCTTGTCTCTTTGCCTCTATTCTAAATTTTCTCTATTATTCTTTAACCCTTGTATGGTGATCTTGCAGATCCCTCAGTAGCCACGAATCCAGGATTCAAGGTGATCATTATCCAGGTCAGCGAATACTTGGCCGCAGATCCATGGGCTCAAGGCTTGGTCATCTAGGGCGCATCCGCTAGACAGAGTAACTGTCACGCCCCAAACTCAAAATTTTGAGCTAGGGTGACAACCCGCCGCATGCCGGGCATGCAAGGCATCCCGAAATTTACACATTGATCAATATAAGGCAATAATTATAATTAGGCCATTCAAATCCATAACTTAACACAACCATAAATATAAGTTTGGGCTACAAGCCCTACACACAATCAATATAGTTTTGGGCTACAAACCCTGCACACAAGTAATACTGGGGTTACAATGATATAAAAAAAAAACCGATTTATATAAACGCTCCATCTACCCCATAAATCCATCTTCAATCCTGAGGCTCTGAAAAACATTGTGAGATTTACATGAACTCACACTCAATAAGTAAGCCTATAATAATAATATAAATAGTCATATATCATCACATCTTATCAAGATATTATCAAGTCATAATTTCATAAACTTCCAATTTCAAATGCATATATCATGCTATCAGAACAGGCATATCACTACTCAATTAATTTGGAAGCTTATACAATAAATACCAAAAATGTATTGTAAACAACCCACTATTTATATGATCATTTTTATATTATATTTTATGTATCCCACGGCCTTGCTACACCTCAATCAGCGCACATCCTCTAGATGTGTGTGGCCTCCACATGCCACCTCATCGTCAATCATAGCACATCCTCTAGATGTGTGGCCTCTACATGCCATATCATCATCAGTCAGAGCACATCCTCTAGATGTGTGGCCTCCACATGCCATATCATCATCAGTCATAGCGCATCCTCTAGATGCGTATGGCCTCCACATGCCACCTCATAATCAATCAGCACACATCCTCTAGATGTATGTGGCCTCCACATGCCATATCATCGCCAATCAGAGTACATCCTCTAGATGTGTGGCCTCCACATGCCATAGCATCATCAAACAGAGCACATCCTTTAGATGTGTGTGGCCTCCACATGCCACATCATAGGAGAACCGCGGCGACACATAAATATAATTCAGGGTCATCATTATATATGTATATCACACATCATGCATCATCATAAGCAAAATCTTTTCATATCACATAAACAGTGGTTTGTACGTTCTTAATCATTGCATGTAACCAATTCACTTTGCAAAGTTAAAAAAATAAACATATACATCATATTTGGCATAAACACAATAAACCATTACTTTGCAAATTAATACCAACTGTTATAGCAACTATTCAATTAAATACTCATGATACAGTTTACCAATTTCCAAAATAATCAATAAAACTTAATTTCATAAGTATGCATAAAACTTTAAATACAATAATTTTATAAAATTATTATATTTGGCTTACTTACCTCAATACGCAACTCCAAAATGATAAACGAGCTACTTGGACAACTGGGCACCTACAGAATTATTTTTTTCATAATTAGATCTCTAAAATCTGAATAATAAAAAGACTCCTACAACTCTACCCAAACTAATCCATGGGCCCGACTTTAGGCTTGAATATCTCCCAATAAAAGCGTCCAAATGGGAAAATAAAATTACTCCAAGAAACTAGAATTCATCCTGAATCTGGCCATAATATTATTTTCCATTTTCCGGCCCATTATAGGGTCCAAAACCCTGCCCAAAAAGGCTCCAGGAATGGCCCAACAGTCCCATAGAATTTCAGCCCAGCCGGCCCGATTCAACGCCTTCCTCCCAGCTCCCCTGTTTCAACTGAAACAGGGGCTGAGATGAGCCGGCGATCAGGGCCGCCGCTGGCCAAATCGGAGGCGGCCCGGCCGTCGTTGGTCGGACCGAAGCCGGTCTCCGCCGCGGCCGGCCACCCCCCCTTCTCTCACTCATCTATTTCTCTCCCTCTCTCTCTTTCTCTCTCTCATCTCTCGGGCGACGCAGATTGTGCCGGCGTCTACTCCGGCTAGATTGGAGTCAGTTCGGCCACCGATGGCCGGACCAGAGCCGGCCGCCGCCGCGGCCGTCCTCCCATCCTTCACTCTCTCTCTCTCCAATTTCTCTCCCTCTCCCTCTTTCTCTGTTTCGATTCCAGGGTGGAATTTACCGTGCCGGCAGCACGGCCGGCCAATTGGAGGCGACCCGGCCACCGTTGGCCGGACCGGAGTCAGCTGCCACCGCGGCCAGCCCTTCTCACTCCCTCTCTTCCTCCAATTTCACCTTTATCTCCCCTTATCTCCCTCTAACAGTCGTGGCCTATTATAGCGCCAGCGGCACGGTCAGCCACCTTGGCCAGCCGGACTTCCCTCTCTCTCATCCTTTCTCTCTCCCGATCTGGCATGGCCAGGAGGTTTACCTGGAGAAGACGCACGCAGCGATGGAGGAAAGAGTCACCCTCCATCACCTTTTAAACTCCCACGTGACGCTTTGGATCAGGTAAAAATTGGGAACCCAGACATCTTGCCAGTAGCGTAAGCGACAACAGGACTCTCTAGATGCCAGGTGTCCATAATTAAAGCTGGGGGTTACATTCTCCCCCCCTATAAAAATTTTGTCCTCGAAATTGACATACTTTCAAATATACTATAGAATTCAAATATGATCTATCAACAATCTTGAATAGAGAATTTATCTGCAAATAATTGTGGATACTTCTTTTTATTTCTTCCTCAAGTTCCCAAGTAGCCTCCCTCTCAGAATGATTACTCCACTGAACCTTGACATAGGGAATGGTGCGGTGCCTCAGGACCTGATCCTTGCGACCCACGACACGCACAGGATGTTCCTCATAAGATAAATCTTTCCTTAACTGAATAGGCTCATATTCTATTACATGGCTTGGATCGGAAACATACTTTCTCAACATGGAAACATGGAACACATTATGTACACCAGATAGAATCGAAGGCAATGCTAAGCTGTAAGCCACCTCTCCAACTCTGCTCAAGATCTCAAAAGGCCCAATATAATGTGGACTCAGCTTTCCTCTAATCCTAAATCTCATCACATCCTTGGTTGGTGATACTCTTAAGAATACATGGTCTCCAACCTGAAATTCCAATTCCCTTCTTCTAACATCAGCATAGCTCTTCTGTCTGCTCTGAGCTGTACGAAGACGCTCCCTGATCAAATGCACCTTATCCACTATCTGTTGAATCAGCTCAGGGCCTAACAATTTCCTTTCTCCCACGTCATCCCAACATAAAGGAGATCTGTACCTCCTACCATACAAAGCCTCAAATGGAGCCATCTGGATACTGGCTTGGTAACTATTATTATATGCAAATTCCACCAAAGGTAAATGATTATCCCAAGCACCATCCAAGTCCATCACACAGGCTCGCAACATGTCCTCTAAAATCTGTATGGTTCTTTCTGATTGTCCATCTGACTGGGGATGATAAGCAGTACTGAAGTTTAATTTGGTTCCCAAGGCCTTATGAAGACTCTTCCAGAATTGAGATACAAACCTGGTATCCCGATCCGATACAATAGATACTGGAACACCATGGAGTCTTACGATCTGCTCAATATATAAATTAGCCAATCTTTCACTAGAGACCCCAACTCTAAAAGGTAGGAAATGAGCTGACTTTGTTAGTCTGTCCACAATAACCCATACTGCATCATTATTCTTGAGAGTTTTGGGCAAACCTGTCACAAAATCCATAGTAATCTTTTCTCATTTCCATTGAGGAATCATCAAAGATTGAAGAGGTCCCGCAGGCCTTTAATGCTCGGCCTTCACTCGCTGACACACCAAGCACTTGGCTACATATTGAGCAATCTCCCTCTTCATGCCCTTCCACCAAAAATTTTCCTTTAAATCTCTGTACATCTTAGTGCCACCTGGATGCACAGTATATGGAGAGTAGTGAGCCTCTTTCAAGATTTCGGCCTTTAGCTCCCCAATGTTTGGCACACAAAGTCTACCTTCAAATCTCAAAGATCCATCATCCTTGATATAAAATTCCTTCTGAACTCCTGACTGCACAGCTTCTCTAATTCTTTGCAGATCTGGATCTTCAATCTGGGAGGACTTGATTCTGTCAACTAAAGTCGGCCGAAGTACAAGTGCTGCAATAATCCTATCAGACTGCTGAACTCTCAATCCAACCTCCCACCTCTCAATGTCTCTCAAAATGTGAGGCTGGGACGTAATCATAGCAGCTAACTCTGAAGAGGACTTTCTGCTCAAGGCATCAGCCACAACATTGGCCTTCCTAGGATGATAATGCAGATTCAGATCATAATCCTTTAATAGTTCCAATCACCTTCTTTGCCTCAAATTCAATTCCTTCTATGTGAAGATGTATTTTAGACTTTTGTGGTCTGTATACACATCACATGACACTCCATAAAGATAATGAGGCCAAATCTTCAAAGCAAAAACCACAGCAGCTAACTCCAGATCATGAGTAGGGTAATTCTGCTCATAAGGCTTCAGCTGTCGGGGGGCATAGGCTATCACCTTTCCATTCTGCATCAAGACACATCCCAATCCTTTCCGAGAAGCATCCGTATATAGAGTAAATCCCTCAGATCCTGTCGAAAGAACAAGGATGGGAGCTGACACCAGGCATTGCTTTAACTCCTGGAAACTTTTCTCACACTCCTCTGTCCAATCAAACTTCACTCGCTTTTGGGTTAAGCGAGTTAGGGGTAGAGCAATGCGAGAGAAGTCCTCCACAAATTTACGATAACAACCAGCTAGCCCCAAGAAACTTCTGACTTCTGCCACATTGGAAGGTCGGCTCCAACTAATGATAGCTTCAATTTTTTTCGGGTCCACAAATATGCCATCTTTAGAGATTATATGACCCAAGAAAGAGACTTGATCCAACCAAAACTCACACTTCTGTAGCTTGGCATAAAGCTTCTTCTCCCGAAGAATCTATAGCACAATCCTCAAGTGATCTTCATGCTCCTTATGGCTCTTGGAGTAGATCAAAATATTATCAATGAAAACCACCACAAACTGATCCAAGAATGGCTTAAAAATTCTGTTCATCAAGTCCATGAATGCTGCTGGGGCGTTAGTCAAACCAAACGGCATCACCAAGAACTCATAGTGGCCATATCTGGTTCTGAATGCGGTCTTAGGCACATCCCCCTCTTTGACTTTGAGTTGATGGTAACCTGACCTAAGATCAATCCTTGAGAATATCCGAGCTCCTTGGAGTTGATCAAACAAGTCATCAATCCTCGGCAGAGGGTACTTATTCCGCACTGTTACCTTATTGATTTTTCGGTAATCAATGCATAGCCGAAGACTGTCATCCTTCTTCTTAACAAATAGAACTGGAGCACCCCAAGGAGAAACACTGGGTCTGATAAACCCTCGATCAAGAAGCTCCTGCAATTGATCCTTCAATTCCTTCAACTCTGCTGGGGCCATGCGGTAAGGGGCCTTAGATATAGGTCCAGTTCCAGGAACTAAATCAATGGAGAATTCAACCTCCCGATCTGGGGGCAAATCAGTCAATTCTTTAGGGAAAACATCAAGGAATTCTCGAGCAATAGGAATATTCTCCAACTTGATCTCCTTCTTCTGAAGATCCTTGACTACAGCAAGAATTCCTTGACCCCCATTCATCAGATACTTTCCAGCCTGCAGCGCTGATATGAACACTAGGCTAGTTGTTTCTGACCACCAGTAAAACTGAACTCAGGCTGACTTGGGATTTTGAAGTTGACAGTCTTCTGAAGTAGTCTACTAAAGCATGGTAAGAGGCCAACCAATCCATTCCAAGAATAACATCAAAGAACTTCAGTGGAAGAACAATTAGATCAGCATTTAACCTCATATCCTCCATAACAATCGAACAGGATTTGCAAACTGTGTCAACCCTCATAATGTCTCCATTTGGAAAAGCAATATGCAACTCTTGCTCTAGAGGAACGGGTGTCAATGATGCATTCTTGTCAAGATATGTGTCAGATATGAAAGAATGCGTGGCACCCGGGTCAATTAAAGTTTGAGCATAAGTAGTGCCTACTTTAATCATTCCTGAACATAAGTGAAATTTGTTTTAACATCAAATATTTAACCTAATGTTATAATTAACTATCAATGCATTGCACTAGATAAGAATGTAATACTAGATGTCAAATTAAATGGTTTACCTATCACCATAGAATTAGAAGCGGCAGCATCCTGCTGAGTGAGAATGAAGACCCTTCCCTGGGTCCTCGGTGGCTGCTATTGATGCTGCTGACTCATCCCTTGATTGGAAGAGGGCTGCTGATTTCTTCGAAGAGGACAGGTGGCAATCTTATGGTCAGTCTTTCCACAAAGGAAGCAGGCACCCGGCCCTCCGCGGCAAGGTCTTCCTGAGTGGAAATACCCACAGTGGTGGCAACGAGTCTCCCTATTCATTTGTTTTGCTGGGGCCTGATGTGCACCTTTCTTCTTGGCTTGAGCTGGGGGTAGACCAGAAGTAGACCCTTTCCTCTTCCTCTGCTGCTCCCAATCCCTCTGAACTGTATTCATATCCCTCTCAATCACCAAGGCCTTATTCACCACAGCACTATAAGAATGTAGCTCGAATGCATTGACTGCCTGCATCAGTCTGGGTCGCAGTCCCTCAGTGAATCTGGTGATCTTGGCCATTTCATTTGTCACAATACTTGGAGCAAAACGGGCCAACCTGGTGAATTCAGCTTCATACTGGACCACAGATAGATTCTTTTGCTCCAATTTAAGAAATTCTGTTTCCATCCGCCGCTGCACACTCCTAGGAAAGTATTTGTCAAAAAATACCTCCTTAAACTCTCCCCAAGAAATAACCTGACCACCCCGACGCTGCTCCTTCACTAACCACCAATCATAAGCTTCTCCCTGAAGAAGATAGGTGGCAAATCTGATCCGTTCCATCTCCTGACTACCATGGGCCGTAAAAGCGTTTTCCATGTCTCGCACCCACCACTCAGCGTCAACAGGGTTGGTGGATCCAGAGAAAGGGGCTGGGGCAAACTTTTTAAATTCTGCAAAGCTGTGGCCAATCCCTACCTAGGGTTGAGGTGGAGTAGGCTGGGTCAATGGTATGGATAGAGTAGGTACGGATGACTGAATTTGTGAAGCAGGAGGGACAAGCTGAGTCTATGGAACAGTAGGGGTAGGCTGTATCTACGGAATAATAAGGGCAGGCTGAGTCTGCGGAACAATGGGAGCAGGCTGAGTCTGCGGGGCAGAAGTGGTAGACTGAGTGGATAAAGCTTGCAGGATCTGATGCTGCATGTCTCGCATCGACTGAGCCATGCCCGAAAGAACCTGAAGCATCTCGGTCTGGAGTCGCTGATGATCAGCCCCGACTGGATTGACAGGGGCAGCACCTCCAGTAGCTTCCTAACCTCCTGGTTGACCGACATTTCAACCTGGGAACCTTCATCATTTTGTTGGCTTCCAGTGTGACGAGTCATTCCTATCTCCTGATAAATTATGGTAAACTTTTTTATGTCAGGCTTTCAAATATAAGGTCTGAAGTTCATATAACGTGATAATTGTCTCAATGTCATCCTATTAATTTTCCTAAAGTGTCATCATGTATGTGTCCCTAAGATCAAAACCTAGGCTCTGATACCACAAAAGCTGTCACGCCCCAGACCCAAAATTTTGAGCTAGGATGACAACCCGCCGCATGCCGGGCATGCAAGGCATCTCGAAATTTACATATTGATCAATATAAGGCAATAATTATAATTAGGCCATTCAAATCCATAACTTAACACAACTATAAATATAAGTTTGGGCTACAAGCCCTATACACAATAAATATAGTTTTGGGCTACAAACCCTACACACAAGTAATATTGGGGTTACAATGATATAAAAAAAAACCGATTTATATAGACGCTCTATCTACCCCATAAATCCATCTTCAATCCTGAGGCTCTGAAAAATTGTGAGATTTACATGAACTTACACTCAATAAGTAAGCCTATAATAATAATATAAAATAATCATATATCATCACATCTTATCAAGATATTATCAAGTCATAATTTTATAAACTTTCAATTTCAAATGCATATATCATGCTATCAGAACAGACATATCACTACTCAATTAATTTGGAAGCTTATACAATAAATACCAGAAAATGCATTGTAAACAACCCACTATTTATATGATCATTTTATATTATATTTTATGTGTCCCACGGCCCTGCTACATCTCAATCAGCGCACATCCTCTAGATGTGTGTGGCCTCCACATGCCACCTCATCGTCAATCATAGCACATCCTCTAGATTTGTGGCCTCCACATGCCATATCATCATCAGTCAGAGCACATCCTCTAGATGCATGGCCTCCACATGCCATATCATCATCAGTCATAGTATATCCTCTAGATGCGTGTGGCCTCCACATGCCACCTCATAATCAATCAGCACACATCCTCTAGATGTGTGTGGCCTCCACATGCCATATCATCGCCAATCAGAGCACATCCTCTAGATGTGTGACCTCCACATGCCATAGTATCATCAAACAGAGCACATCCTCTAGATGTATGTGGCCTCCACATGCCACATCATAGGAGAATCGCGGCGACACATATAAATATAATTCAGGGTCATCATTATATATGCATATCACACATCATGCATCATCATAAGCAAAATCTTTTCATATCACATAAATAGTGGTTTGTACGTTCTTAATCATTGCATATAACCAATTCACTTTGCAAAGTTAAAAAAATAAACATATACATCATATTTGGCATAAACATAATAAACCATTACTTTACAAATTAATACCAACTGTTATAGCAACTATTCAATTAAATACTCATGATACAGTTTATCAATTTCCAAAATAATCAATAAAACTCAATTTCATAAGTATGCATAAAACTTTAAATACAATAATTTTATAAAATTATTATATTTGGCTTACTTACCTCAATACGCAACTCCAAAATGATAAACCAGCTACTTGGACAACTGGGCACCTACAGAATTATTTTTTCATAATTAGATCTCTAAAATCTGAATAATAAAAAGACTCCTACAACTCTACCCAAACTAATCCATGGGCCCGACTTTAGGCTTGAATATCTCCCAATAAAAGCGTCCAAATGGGGAAATAAAATTACTCCAAGAAACTAGAATTCATCCTGAATCTGGCCATAATTTTATTTTCATTTCCCGGCCCATTATAGGGTCCAAAACCCTGCCCAAAAAGGCTCCAGGAACGGCCCAACAGTCCCATAGAATTTCAGCCCAGCTGGCCCGATTCAACGCCTTCCTCCCAGCTCCCCTGTTTCAACCGAAACAGGGGCTGAGATGAGCCGGCGGCTAGGGCCGCCGCCGGCCAAATCGGAGGCGGCCCGGCCATCGTTGGTCAGACCGAAGCCGGCCGCCGCCGTGGCCGGCCACCCCCCTTCTCTCACTCATCTATTTCTCTCCCTCTCTCTCTTTCTCTCTCTCGTCTCCCGCGCGACGCAAATTGTGCCGGCGTCTACTCGGGCCAGATTGGAGTCGGTCCGGCCACCAATGGCCGGACCAGAGCCGGCCGCGGCCCATCCTTCACTCTCTCTCCAATTTCTCTCCCTCTCACTCTTTCTCTATTTTGATTCCCGGGTGGAATTTATCGTGCCGGCAGCACGGCCGGCCAATTGGAGGCGGCCCGGCCATCGTTGGCTGGACCGGAGTCGGCTGCCGCCGCGGCCAGCCCTTCTCACTCCCTCTCTTCCTCCAATTTCACCCTTATCTCCCCTTATCTCCCTCTAACAGCCGTGGCCTGTTACAGCGCCAGCGGCACGGTCGGCCACCTTGGTCGGCCGAACTTCCCTCTCTCTCATCCTTTCTCTCTCCCGATCTGGCATGGCCAGGAGGTTTACCTGGAGAAGATGCACGCAGGGATGGAGGAAAGAGTCACCCTCCATCACCTTTTAAACTCCCACATGACGCTTCGGATCAGGTAAAAATTGGGAACCCAGACGTCTTGCCAGTAGCGTAAGCGACAACATGACTCTCTAGATGCCAGGTGTCCATAATTAAAGCTGGGGGTTACAGCAACCCCTTCAAAACTTTGATCTTTCCCCTGTTACCAGGTACACCCCTCTAATCTACTAGTAACTTTATTGTAGGAGAGCAGGCCCTACCATGGCTTCTTAGCCTCGGCGATCCTTCTTCCTTATTTTTTAGAAACTGTTTCGCATGCGGATTTACTGTGAATTTTCCTGAATCCCTCTTAGACTATTACTTTGGAAGAATAATCAACTATAATTATTAATCATTAAAAAAATAAAAAAAATACTTGCATGCGAATCGGTCCTGCATCAGTTTGGTATCAGAGCATAGTTAGGGCTTAATTTTAATTCATGTTATTATTAGTATATCATCTGTTAATTGAATTGTTTTTGCCTGCAAACACATCAGAAAATTACGAAATTTATTTTTCTAGATTCACTATAATTTAAAGTATTTTATTTTATTTTTTGAGAATTTAATTCGATCTGTGAAAAAAAATTCAGAGATTTATTGCTATTTACAGATTTCTGGATTAGGGTTTGTGTTTTATATGTCATTCATCTGCATTAAATTACTCTTAAGGGTTTTCATTGATGTCAAATAAGGGAGGGATTGAGACCCCTTCGTTGGCCCAAAATAACCACCCGTGCATTCCGATCCCAAGCCTCTAATCTAAAACTAAGTAGCAACTTAATTGACATTTGTCCTAGAGGGCTAGGGACACCAACAGTCTTAAGCAGAGTGTTGGGGTTATTCTAATTAGGCACCTGCAATTTGCGGGACGAGCCTCTCCCCTTCCACCTGTCCCAACTAGCCAATTGAAGAGCTAATGTTAGATTGGCTTGCATTAAGCCAAATCCTTTACTCTGGATGACTAGGTCTAGCATACCGTAGTCCGAGTCAATCTGAGTCTTGTATGCTTGATTGTGCTTACATGTACACTAGATCAGGAGCTTCTTTTCGCCCGTCACCACCTCCATTACAGGCTGAACCCATGGCTAATCAAAGCATTGATGATCACTTAAGATCATCACTGAACAACTAGCCCGAATGAACCAAGACATCAAGCAATCTGAGGCTAGATTAGGGTCCAGGTTCGATCAAGTCGAAACTAGGTTGGGCATCCTAGAAGAAGCCCGTGAGCCCCACACTGAGTCTGATCATGAGACCCCACCTCATCCTAGGAGAGCCCAACAGCCTGACCTCTACATAAGGCCAAACCCGAGGAGACCACTTCGACCTGATCCAGTCCTAGATGTCCTCCCTAGGAGACTCAATCATGAGGCAGTAGACCAAGAAGAAAGAGCCCTTAGAAGTGTCGACTTGAAGCACCTACTTTCGATGGCTCTATGGACCCTAAGGACTACCTAGATTGCGAGGAAGGGATGGATCAGTACTTTGACTGGTACGACATGTCTGAAGAGCGTAAGTTTAAGTTTGCCAAGCTCAAGTTAGTACGACAGGCTAGGTTATACTGGGCCACTTTAGAGCGAAGGCAATTATTAGAGGGAAGAGACCCCATAGTCACCTGGCACACCATGAAGGCTAGACTTAGGTCCAATTATGTCCCCACATCATATGAACAGAGCCTATTGGACCAGTGGCAGGGATTAATTCAGGGTAGTAAAACTGTGAATGAATACATTACTACATTCCAAGAGTATACCATGAGGTGTAATATCGTTCAGTCTGAGGAAGTCACCCTATCCAAGTTTAGGTATGGCCTGAGAGTAGATATTCAAAGAGAACTCTACCTAAAAAGGATACACGATTTAGAAGAAGCTTACCAAGTTGCTAGGAATTATGAACGTTTTCAAAGAGGGCCACCCTATCGTAGGTCAGAGGCTACCAAGAGCCCTAGATAATATCCAGGATCTAGCCAGGCCTATCCTAGTCGTCCTAGACCTACCCAGTACTCAGACCCCCACCAGACTTTCCCAAGTCGACCCAACACTAGCCAACCCAGTACAAGCCGAACTGAGTTGAGTCGACCTCAGAATAGTACCCCTATACCCCAGAGAGAGGATAAGGGCAAATATATAGAGGTCCAAAGAAATTTCAACCTCAGATCAAATGCTTTAGATGCAACAAACCGGGACATATGATCAGCCAGTGCCCAGTCAGATCCCTTCATATAGATGAGTTACCTAAGACTGAATCCGAGTCCCTAGTTGAGCCTAAGGGAGAGGTCTATGAGGCTGATACCCATCTGATAGATGAGTACGATGGAGAGGAGGAAACATTTGAATCTGAAGACCTACTAGGAGTGGTTAGATGTATCTTGACCCATACTCAAACTAAGGACCAGGAAGATTGGCGTAGGACTAACATCCTACAGACTTTTGTTAAGATAGGGAATAAGGTGCTCAAGATCATAGTGGATAGCGGGAGTTGTGTCAATGCCGTCTCTACCAATACAGTTAAGTCATTAGGATTGACTACAGTTCCCCATCCTAGTCCCTATAAGGTCTCGTGGGTAGATTCCACCTCTATCCCAATCAAGTCCAGATGCCAAATACTAATCAAATTGCAAAATTATGAGGAAAAGGTCTGGTGCGATATAATTCCTATGGGTGTTAGTAGTATTATATTAGGTTGATCTTGGCTTTACGATCACAATGCCACCTTGTTTGGTCGATCTAATATCTGCTCTTTTAAACACAGTGGGAACAAGTATGTGACACATCCAACTCCACCTAGGGACCCAATCAAGAAAGGATCTAGCAACCTTAAGGATAGCAAGCCAAGAGTTAATCTGATTAAAGCTAAGGAATTAGAAAAGGACATCACTGAGGGTAATCCTGTTTGGATTTTGACCACTAAAGAGATCTATGAATCAGTCCAAAAGGAACAACACCTAGAAGTAATTGAGATCCTAGAGGAGTTTAAGGATATCTTCCCTGAAGAATTGCCTGATCAGTTACCACCCCTAAGAAACATCCAACATGCCATTGACTTGATCCCAGGATCCACCCTTCCAAACCTTTCCCATTATAGGATGAACCCCACTGAGCATCAAGAACTACAAAAATAAGTGGAAGAATTACTTAAGAAAGGTTTCATTAGGGAGAGCTTAAGTCCTTGTGCAGTTCCTGCACTATTAACCCCTAAGAAGGATGGTGCCTGGAGAATGTGCATGAACAGTAGGGCCATCAACAAAATCACTATTAAGTATCGGTTCCCTATCCCCAGACTAGATGACATGTTGGACATGATGGCGGGTGCCACTATCTTTTCCAAAATAGACATTAAGAGTGGCTACCATCAAGTTAGAATTAGACCAGGGGATGAGTGGAAAACTGTATTTAAGACTAGAGATGGTCTGTTTGAGTGGGTCATGATGCCTTTTGGACTATCAAACGCACCTAGCACATTCATGAAAATCATGACCCAGGTCCTGAAAGAGTACACGGAAAAATTCTTAGTGGTCTATTTTGATGATATATTAATTTATAGCAAAACCAAAGATGACCATCTTAACCATCTCAGATTAATCTGTCAGACCCTTAGAGAGAATAGCTATATGCAAACCTTAAGAAGTGTGATTTCATGACGCATAGGGTTATCTTTCTAGGTTTTATGGTAACCCCAAAAGGTATTTCAGCGGATCCTGAAAAGGTTAGGTCGGTCGTAGAGTAGCTGGTACCCATGAACGTCCACGATGTCCGCAGCTTCCATGGCCTAGCAACCTTTTACAGGAGATTCATTAGGGGATTTAGCACCATTGTCGCACCCATCACTGATTGTATTAGGAAGGGTAATTTTGAGTGGACTAAGTCAGCTAATAAGGCCTTCCTAGAGCTTAAGGATAGGATGACTCATGCACCCATACTTAGACTTCCAGACTTTTCTAAGGTGTTTGAGGTTGCGTGCGACGCGTCAGGAGTAGGCATAGGTGGAGTGTTAAGCCAAGAAAATCACCCCATAGCTTTCTTTAGTGAAAAACTAAATGAAGCTAAACTTAGATATTCCACCTATGATAAGAAATTCTATGCGGTAGTACAAGCCCTTAAGTATTGGAGACATTACTTACTACCGCAGGAGTTTATCTTATTTTCTTATCATGAGGCACTCCGATTTCTGAACTCCCAAAAGAAGCTAAATTCTAGGCACAGCAAATGGGTTGAATACATTCAGGCATACACTTTTGTCCTGAAACACCGTGCCGGTATAGAAAATAAGGTAGCAGATGCCCTAAGTCGTAAGTCTTTGTTGTTGAGTACTGTTAGCACCGAAGTTATAGGATTCGACCGGATAAAAGATGAGTATGAGACATGTCATAACTTTGGTGAAATTTATAAGATCCTTCAGCTAGGGCCATCCAGTACCAGTGGAGATTATACCATCCAGGATGGTTACCTTTTTAGGGGCAATAGACTTTGTATACCTAGGACGTCACTTAGAGAATTCCTAGTATGGGAAACGCATGCTGGGGGATTAGTTGGTCATTTTGGAAGAGTAAGACTATTCTAGCGATAGAGGACCAATTTTATTGGCCAGGATTAAAAAGGCTCGTTGCCCTGATAATAGCCCGATGTCGAACTTGTGTCGTTGCAAAACAGCAGAAGCAGAACACCTGTCTATATACTCGTTTGCTAGTGCCTGATCGTCCTTGGTAAGACCTCAGTATGGACTTCATTCTAGGATTACCTAAAACCCAGAAGAAGCATGACTCCATCTTTGTAGTGGTCGATAGGTTCTCTAAGATGGCTCATTTCATCCCTTGTTCGCAAACCTTTGATGCGTCTAGGGTAGCCCGACTTTTCTTAGACAGCGTGGTCAAGCTTCATGACCTACCTAAGACCATTGTTTCTGATAGGAATGTTAGGTTCACCAGCTACTTTGGAAAAATGCTATGGCATCTGTTAGGGACCAAACTTAATTTTTTCACAGCCTTTTACCCCCAAACGGATGGGCAAACTGAAGTGGTAAACCGTAGTTTAGGAAACCTTCTTAGGTGCCTTGTAGGCGAACACCTAGGGACGTGGGATTTATTACTGCCTCGTGCAGAGTTCGCCTACAATAGCTAAGTGAATAGGTCCACGGGCAAGAGTCCATTTGAGATAGTCCATGCGTACAAGCCTAATCGTACACTTGATCTAATTCCTTTACCCCTCTACACACGAGTCTCAGAGTCCGCACAAGCATTTGCACAGCGTATCAAAGACTTACATAAGGATATTAGCCAGAAAATAAATCTAAGTAATGAAACTTATAAAAGCCAAAGAGTTCGGTGTAGGGGATTATGTCATGGTTATGCTTAGGCCTGAACGGTTCACATCAGGTACCATTAAGAAACTTCACACTCGCGGAGCTGGTCCCTTTAAAATAATAGAGAAGGTAGGACCCAATGCCTATGTGCTAGATCTGCCCTCGGATTGGGGCATTAGCTCTACCTTCAATATTGCATACCTAGTAGAATATAGGGACCAGCAGCGATTCCTAGTGAGTACTTTGGACCTAACCCTCCTTTCATGAGCGAACCTACCCAAGAGTGTCCACCACCAATTTTACCTGAACGAGGAGAGCGGATCGAGCGTATCCTAGACGATCAAGCCATTACGACCCGGAACCGCGGTTATCAACGCTACCTGATCCGATAGCAGGGTCTCTCCGAATCTGACGATTTATGAATTACTCGAGAGGACTTGCAACACCTCGACCCAGACCTACTAGAGAGAGACCAGAGCCAGAATGACCCATACTCGACGTGGTCGAGTTCTTCCCACCCCGGGAGAATTGATGCAAGCACCAGGATCAAGCAGAGGATTCTTAAACCTCTGTGGATATCTGATTAGTTATGATTCAAGTCTTGAGTTGGGAAATAAAGTTTAGTTTATTTTGAGTCTCGTCTAGTTCATTTTATTATAAATTGAGTCCTATCCAATTCAGTTTATTTTAATGTGAGTCCTGTAGTAAGTTCATCAGCTTACAAGAGGAGACATTAAGTATTGGAGCAAAAGACAAGGCCATCATAGTCTGACAGAGCAGCTGCTAAATTCAAGTTGGTGCCATACCTACTTCAAGCAGCCCACATGCCACCTAGCAGAGCAAGCAACCTTTCCGATCTGAATGATCATTTTCCTAATCTGAAAGCCAGATATTTCATGCCGAATCCAGCTGCCGCTGATTGCATCTAAAAGATCACCTTTCTCATCTGGACGCTGCAGATTCCATGCCAAATTAAGCTGTCGCTGATTGCTTCTAAATCATATCTAGAAGATCACCTGCCTCATCTGGACGCCATAGATTTCATGTCGAATCCATCTGCCGCTGATTGCATCTAGAAGATCACCTTCCTCATCTGGACGCTATAGATTTCATGCCAAATTTGATTAGGGTGCCTTTTTTTTCTCTTTCCATATCTGTATTTTCTTGGGTCCCAAGTCTCTTGCTTTATAAAGGAGACCATCTTGTATGAATGATGTATCTTTTATTATTAATCAATCAATCCAAGTTTTGAGTTATTGTGATTTTTGATAATTGGTTCTATGGTGCTCTTGTTTCCCTCCTCCTGCGCGTGCCAACATCTTAAGTCTCCAGGAGAAACCCTAGCCGCTACCTTTGTCTTCCAATAGTGAACGCCCAAGAGCCCTTGGCCGGCCTCCCCTTTTCTCTACTCCTTTCTTGTCTCTTTGCCTCTATTCTAAATTTTTTCTATTATTCTTTAACCCCTGTATGGTGATCTTGCAGATCCCTCAGTAGCCACGAATCCAGAATTCAAGATGATCGTCATCCAGGTCAGCGGATACTTGGCCGCAGATCCGTAGGCTCAAGGCTTGATCATCTAGAACGCATTCGCCAGGCAGAGCAACCCCTTCAAAACTTTGATCTTTTCCCTCTTGCCAGATAGCACCCCTCTAATCTACTAGTAACTTTATTGTAGGAGAGCAAGCCCTACCGGGGCTTCTTAGCCTCGGCAGTCCTTCTTCCTTATTTTTTATGAACTATTTCGCATGCAGATTTACTGTGAATTTTTTGAATCCCTCTTAGGCTATTACTTTGGGAGAATAATCAGCTGTAATTATTAATCATTAAAAAAAATACTTGCATGCAAATCGGTCCTGCATCATTCAATCTATAAACAAATAATATGAGTTTCATTATTTTCTCTTGTGAATACATTAAGCATACTCTCAAGAGTGCAATGTTGATGGAATGAGTGTTCAAGAAACATAGAATTACATGAAATCCCCCCAGAGAGAGAGAGAGAGAGAGAGAGAGAGAGAGATCCATATCATGTTAGGGTCTTCAGATAGAAAATTTCTTCTGATCATGTGAGTATACACTATGCATGAGATGTTCAATCAATTCTTGTGATGTTGATGATGCCTGCCAACCAATGTGAACCTTAAGCGAGTTACAAAAGAAGAAACTTCAGTATCATTACTGTGTTCTGTGATTATATAAACAAGTCATAAAGAGAATTAGTTTAGAATGGCCCATTCATTAAAATGGTATTAACTAAAGAATCAGTTGCAATAGCAATGGACAATTTCAACATTATACTAAAAATAATAATGCAACTCGGGTTGCCCGAGCTGTAAACCTTGCCAATTCCAAGACTATTGGGGGCTTGGGGAAGAATTTGTTGAAGCAAGAGCTCTTGTTCTGTGCAAGGAAAGCATTCATTCATATAGTGTAAAAAACACAGAAGAAGAATTGAATCGTGCCATCTTGTAGCTGAAGTTGTTGAGAATGGAAATCCAACTCTGCACAAGCGGGACATTTCAGTTCCCTCTATAAGAGATGTATCAATAGATCCAAACCCATAGTGCACCTTGGCCAATGAAAGGTGCTTGATATACAAAAATTAATGATGATTCCTTGGAGTGATTATACTTGAAATGAATCCAGCATTGCTTGGAGAGTCTTCTGAGAGGACGCCCATTGTTTGTCACTGGCACTTGCTACAAAAAGAATGACAGTATTTCCCTTGGCAGTTGCCTTCGCCAGATTATGTGACCCTGTCAAAGCAAATGGAGTCTCGAGCACGTATTTGTAATACTGCACTTACCGATGAGATTATATCATGAAGTTGAATTTGTTATCTAAACACAACTAAGAGCTAAATTGCTTGAACATTTATGAAAACAGAATCACAAAATTAAGAGAACCAAAGGATATCATCTTAGTTCTGTTCAGCCCAAGAATACGATAATACCTTATGATCAAGGTTATAGTCAAAGCCATCAATCAATTTTCTTGGATGGCAAATCATGTTACACCTTCCCCATACACCCCCCCACACACACACACAAAACACGAGTTAGGAACATTTAATTGGCTTGATGTCCTGGCCAAGACACGTTTAGTACACCATCAAATGGATCACAAGGCTTAGAAGAACCAACCAAATGTTGATAAATGTGGGGATGACAAGAACAGTAGCAAATCATAAAATGCTTGCTCTTTACACAGCATAATGGTCAAAGAAATAGGGAAAACAAGAAAAGAGAAAAGCTATTTAATAAGGGAGACCCAGAAGGAGGAGAAACATTACCGTTTGATTACCGCGCTTTTCAACTGAGGTTTCAAGGAGTTCATCTGAATCATATGTATTTCCAGTGACAAACGGTCCAAGAGAAGCAATCACCTTCTCAGGGCTTCCAATATCTTCAATCGTGGCATTTGGTTTGTTGGTTAGACGTATTAATGGAGAAGCTACCACTTGAATTTTTCCTTGATTTTCATCCTCAAATTTCACCTCTACCCAAGGTTCAGCACATTTTGGCTGGCAGTAATTTCCAGATAGTATGTTGGCAACTCGAGTCTGTTTCCAAGTGGGAGGGAGAATAAATTCATAGGGTTGCACATTGCCTGCAAATAGACTGAAGATTCACAAATATACAAAGAGTACCTCACAAACATTACACAAGAAAGGGTAATGATAATGGAAAAGCAAGGACAGACATGTTCATGACAAAGCAAGCAAGAAAATCTATCATATTGCAAGACACAAGGTTACATAGACGGACACATATCATGCAGATTATAATGGTTTAAGCATGTATAGGTGGTTTGTCTCATGAATGAAGATGGTTTACAATCTATGAATGGAAATTTGATAATGCAAAACTTTTAATAGCCACAATACTAGCAGCTGCATAAAAATATATCCTGATAGAAAATAATTTCTCCTGAGTCCTGAATTTCACATGAACAATCAATTTCATTGTCAAGCTGTCACTGTGAAGAAGTAATGGAACATCAACAATCAACAGAGGAAAAAGGTAATTAAGAATTGTTTGAGATGGTCCTTAATTTATTTACTGAAAGAAATATCACCAATTGTGTAGATGAAGTTGGAACTTCTAAACTTTCAGGGGAAGGTTGTGAAGATCTAAGAAAACCTGAAATAAAAAATAAATAAATAAAAAAAGGCAAGAACCCTCAAGATGATGCAAAGCTTTGCACAGGGATGAATGGTGGAGTGATATATGAAACCATTCCATGTAAACGAACTATGACTTCTTGGTTATGCTTACTGAAAATGAACTAACTTGCGATATCATTAATCAATGAACTTCTAAGCTTCTAATATAGTAGCTTTATAATGTTTGTTACAGTGACAGCCCATGCTAATGAGTATTTAGTTTTACATCGATTATGTATTGGAAAGATTTTGAATACAATCAAGGATCCTAATAATACATTCTGACTAGTCTTTTTGGATAAGATTTTAGGTTGTGATAAATAGTATCAAAGTAAACTCACTCTATGGCTCATGTGGAGGATCAAAGGATACTACAAATGAGCTATATGTGTTTGTGGCTAGATTCAATTAGATTTTTATGTGGCTTTGGTGTGGACACTTAGCCTGACAAGGATGCCAGGACTTAAATGGAGGAGGATGTGAGAACCCATGCTAACAATTATTTAGTCGCACATCGATTATGTTTTTGAGGAAACCTAAGTACTTATATAGGACCAAGGAGCTCAAATGATACTTTATAGTTAGCCCTTTTGGGTGAGATCTCAAGTTGCAACAGTTGCATTGCTTAGAGGTTCATTGAAAACATGTTCCATTATTCAAACAATGTTCCTACGTTTCTCTTATTAGCCAATCCCAACTAGTTTGGAATTAAAGCTTTATTGTTGTTGTTGTTCCTACATTTCTCTTATTACCCTCACCTATTCTATTGGTCCGATGATGTCTTTTGCTTTTCTACTTCTATTCCTACTCTTTAATTTTTGTGGGGTCAGTCTATTTGGCCCGCACGTTTTCCTAAGGAGCCCCCCACGCCACTTAAAAAAAATGGCATGTTTACCCTTAAAAATTTTGGACCAAAATAACCCCCCTTCCCCCCTCGATCATCTGTCGTCTTTTTTTTTTTTCTCTCCGTTCCCTCCCCCTCCAAACAGCCCCGCGTCAGCCTCATCCGTCATCTTTTTTTTTTCTCGGTTCCCTCCCCCTTCAAACAGTCCAGCGCCAACCCCTCCCCCCTCCCTGCCTCCCTCACTCGGATCACCATCGTCCATTTTTTTTTTCTTTGTTCGTGCGTTGTTCGGCCCTGTGTGGCCGAACAACTAAACTCTGTTCGGCCCCACAGGGCCGAACAACGTTAACATGTTCGGCCCTGGTGGGCCGAACAGCTTTCTTCTGTTTGGCCCACCAGGCCAAACAACAATCTTCTATAGCCGAACATGTTAACGTTGTTCGGCCCTGTCGGGCCGAACAGAGTTTAGTTGTTCGGCCACACAGGACCGAACAACGCACGAACAGAGAAAAAAAAAGGATGACGGGTGATCCGAGTGAGGGAGGCGGGGGGAGGGGCAAGGGAGGGGGGAGGGACTGGCGGGGGGCTGTTTGGAGGGAGGGAATCGAGAATAAAAAAATACGATCGATCAAAAAAAACTAAACGACGGGTGATCCATGTGAGGGAGGCGGGAGGGGGGAGGGGAAGGGGTAGTTTAGGTATTTCTTAAATTTAAGGGGGTTAGTGAGTAATTTTGAGGGGGCTACTTAGTAAAAAAAAAAAACTAAATGGGGGGCTCCTTAGCAAAATGTGCGGGCCAAATAGACTGACCCATTTTTGTGCTAGTATACACATTGCGTAAACTTATAGTATTGTCTTTACCATGTAATAGAAAAACCATGTTATATTTATACTATAGTATTAAATGAGAGGAATATGCCACTTTAGATACCCTCATCAAATTTTGTGACTAAATACCCTTAGTTCCTCTCTTCATGAATATATATGAAAAAGAATGTGCCTCTGTTTGTGAATATCCCATACAAGTTGGACTCTTTTTCATAAAAGAAAATTCTATCTCTTATCTATGTGAATAAGCATAAGCAACCATTTTGCATAGCTTGCTTAACACTTTCAAATTAAATAAAAGGTTTTTACATATAATTTTGGAGACATAAATTACAATACCCCACAAGGAAGGAAAGATGGCTTCATTCACTTTATGAACCAGCCTCTTTCCAATTCAATCTATTTCACTTATGCATTTCCTATTTGAACTTTGACTCACCACCAAACCAAAAAAGAATACCACTCCTTATTTTAGGCATTATATGCACCCATATAACAGCCAATCATATTTACAGCATGTGATAATCTTTTTTGAAGCATCCATCTTAGTCCCTTCTGGGCATGATGTCACTGATTCCTGATGTCTCGACTACTTTACTGAAGCCACCATCAGTCCAATGAAACCTCACCCTTGTAATCTTGCCCTTCTTTGCTGCTTGCTCTCCTTTTCACATACTTCACAACATTTGTAGCACCAAGTGTTTTATAAGCAAGTCTAATTGTGGTTTTCCTTCTTCTACTTGCTAATAGATTCCATTATTTTGATAATTCAATTAATTTTCTTTCATATCATCAATTTCAACTCATATGTAGATCTCTTGCACTAATTGAGGTATACTTTTGGACTTTCCAATTCTTTATTGCCTTCAAGTTTTTGTGGACCCAACACCTCATTGGATGGGATTTATATCCTCTTTCTAGTCTTCAAGTCATCATACCACCATGTGTGCATAATTCTTCTGATTGCAATTCAAATATGTTTGTAAATTTCTCATTGTTAAGTCTGATATAATCTGCATACATGGTAATAGTCCTCTATGTCAGCCACTTATTCCCCTCTTCAACAATGTGCTCTGGACCATGTATTTTATTCTTCTTGCTGGCATGTAGGTTATCACATGATATCAGGACCTTTCCCTACAGATCACCATGTTTTTTTTCCCCTTTTTTCCCTTTCTATAGCATGTACCACGCAATCCTAAACCTCTTCAGGTGGCCATAATAGCAAGAATGTATCTCCCCTGTTGTTAAGGCCATTTCTTAGTTTTCCTTGAGCATTAACTTTAATTCTATCTATCATGAGCATCGAAATAGCACCCAAGCAGCATCAATCCTAACTTAGTTACCATGAAAAGCTTCATATCTGGAATGTAACATCTCCCAATCTATCGCCTGGCACGACAATCCGCTATTCATTGGAGGAACAAGAGGTCTCTCATTTCTTAATATTTGGCCTCTTTTTACCCAATCTCCTCGTATCTTCATTCTGGCTCAAACAATCTGAACTGATTACGGGATCTAGCGCCTTGCAAGGAATGTTCTTCCAGACCTAGTAAACCACCTAAAAATCGAAGATACCATGCCAAAATTGCTCCTTTTTGCTAATTTTACAATCTTTGCACCGAAAAAAAAAGACAATTTACACCATTTCCATTCCCCAGGAATTAAACAATCTACCAATCGTTGCTCAAATGTAAGAAATTGAATACTAGCATAAGGAATTACCAGCACGGAGAGCGGGAGTATCATTTGGAGTGGCTTTGAAGACCACGAAGGACGGATTGTAGGAGGCCGGGGGCAAATAGGACCCGACCTCGACCTCCTTGGCTTCCGAAACGGGGGGCTCCTTCCAGAGAACTGAGGCCAAAGCGATTCCCGCGAGGAAATCTCGCCGGCGAGCGGAAGGATGGCGGAGCTGCTGCGAAGGCCTGCTAGGATTGGAGGGGGCGATGGTGCGGGATTCAGAGGGAAAGGAGAGGAGAAGTGGGGATCGAGAGGAGGACGCAGGGATGGAGGAGAGGAGAGGGGAGACGGGAGCGCCGGAAGCGGTGGCCATGACAAGAAGAAGAAGAAGAGGGGGCGAGAGTTGGAGAAGAAAAGAACGTATAAAGCTTTTGGTTTGCCCTCCCTCCCGCTCTTATCCGGTAGCCGAGAATTGAGCCCCGTGCGTGGTCGCAGTGCGCAGTGGCGCTTTCGGATTTCCCGCTTCGGACCGTTCAGCTGAGTCAGCCCGTGGTCTCCTATTTTTCCCCACCATTTACCGTCTTCATCAAAAATAAAATAAAAAAATCCAGCTTTCCATTCATGTATATATTTAGAATCTTAAATAGCTGGTAAACTCTTTAGTAATTATATAAATAAAAGTAAACTCAAATCCAAACTTTAATAAAATTACATAGTTGAGGAAAAATAAAAACATTTTCTTTCTTTTCATTTATTAAAAATATCTCTCATGCTATTTTTATCTTCTAACAAGTAATAATGACAATGGTAACCATAATGATAATAAGAAAAAAATTATATATGATAGTTTAATAGTCACTAAAAAAAAATATTCTCCTTTAATCAATGATAATATGTAAAAATGGCATGGTGTGCTATCATAATTTATTATTATCATAATAGTAAATAATATCTATGAAACTACTAAATTTTAGATTTAAATAATAATTTATAGGCTAGGTATCTCTTTTTTAAATAATAGCTATTATAACATGAAGCCATTATAATGAATGTTAATATTTCTAATGAAGAGTGCTTTTAAATGGTATATTCTAATTTAATTGCTATCTAATAAGGCATTAATGTGATGTATGATGATTTGCCTAATCTATTATGAACCCGATCCATTCTCATTGAACAAATTAGCATATATATTTCCACTATATTTGAACCATGAATAAAGCAAGAGATAGAATGGCTTGACATAGTATTCTTTTGCATGCAAAAAATTGATTTTTAATTTATAGCTTGATACCATTCATTATTCATGCCAATATCTTGTATACAATTATAAATAACAATATAGCTTACTGAAATATACATTAGGTTCTATCTATATCTTATTTCATCTATTCTAATTTTGATGATCTATTACTCTAACTATGCAATGCAAATGTTGATCACATCTTGATTTATTATGTTCGATTAGAAATGATATACCTTCATAAATATGTTAAGTATAAATTTTAGTTTGATATTTTTTAAACAAGAATGAAGTCAATTTTTTTTTTCAATATAAGAAATAAAAAGTACATAAGTGATGCTCAATCTAGCCTACATTGTTAAAGAACTTACAATTCCTTTTCATTACATTGAGCTTAGCTTAAGACTTCTAAGCCCAAAATATTTGAACGAAAAAGTCTTTGTACACTGCTTCGGTGCAATATGGCTTATGTATGGCGATTCGCTCATGTATGGGCCCATGCATCAGCGATGCAGAATCCATGGGCAGGCCCTTCAGTGCAGGCCCGCACGCGGGTGAATTATTGTGCCCAATGCAGACCATCCTGCACTATTGGGGTTTAGTCCTTGATGAACAGTAATGGGATCAACCTCGCTGGAGAAATACTCTGGGCTTTCATCCTTTGTTGCCAACAATCAAATTGGTTGGATTTTTTTAATCCAATTTTTCCTTGCTGGAAGCCTTTCCTCACCTTTATCCTTCACATTTTGGAGAAGTTCACATCCTCCCCCAGTGTCAGTTCACGCGTTGACCGCTCCGTGGCTCTTCTCGTTCTACAAAATCATCCTGGGTGAAGCCGAGAGACCCATGAAAGCCTGGATCTTCCCACGGGCCTCCACAGCTTTGTTACGCGACAAAGAAGAGGAGGAAGAAGAGATAAGAAAAGGATTGGGAGAAAAGAATCTGTTCTATTTCATCCAAACCCTAGAAACTAGGATTTAAATACATCCATCAAGTGGGCCAGACCCAGACTCAATAAAAACTCCCATGGACTAACCCAATAAAATTAAACTAATCTCCAAGCCCGTGTACATCCGTGACTTGATTTAATCTCAACCCTTCAACCCTAGGACTCACACCCGGCCCAATACAAGTTAGCCCAATCTGGGCCTTGATAGCACCACATCAGGCTCAACAATCTTCACCTTGGTGCTTCAAGGCCTCAGCACATCTGTCGTGTCATCAGCTACAATACCTACGAAAGCTATTCCATGAAAGAACCTTGGTCAGTGCATCTGTTGGGTTCTCCTTGGTGTGTATCTTCACCAGCTCCACTCCATCTTCTTCTACTAGCTCTTTGTAGCCGATGCCTTCCTTCTGAGAGTATCCTCTGGCCACTAGTCCTGTCTTATACCTGATACCTCCTTGCTTTGAAGGCCCTTTCTTGTGTTGATAAACCAATTTGCAACCAATGGGTTTCTTTTCTTGTGGCAACTAGACCACTTGCTACAAGCCATTTCTGTAGAGAGACTTCATCTCCTCTGTTGTAGTCTGCATATCTGCCATAGCCTGAACCCACCTATCAATGTCCTAGCTTTCCACAACCTCCTGATAGGTGTAAGGGTCTTCATTCGCTATCACCAGGGTATATGACGTCAAATCCTCGAAGCCATATCGAACTAGTGGTTGCACGTTTCTTTTGAACCTATGCAGTGTGATCCTAGTATCAGTCCCCTACCCAGCTGCATCCTCTTGAGTCCTCTGCTCAGCTGCATCCTGCTAAACTTTTTGGCTTCTAACCCCTCTGTCAGTTCTCTTTACCTAAATCTCAAATCCTTCTGGTCCACTAGCAAATGGAACGACTGTGTAGGAGGTCATCTGATTAGTGTTGTCATATTCCACCTCCAGCAGTCCCTGCTGTGCATCTGTACCATCTCTGTTCTAGAGGATCGAGCTCTCATCGAAGGTCACATCCCTGATGATGATAACCTTCTTTTCCAAGGGATCCCACAGCCGATACCCCTTGATTCTATGCGGGTAGCCCAGGAACACCATCTTCTTAGATCTGGCATCCAACTTACTCCACTCCCCAGCACCAACATGCACATATGTCATACATCCAAACACCCTTAGATGGTTCAAGGTTATCTTTCTTCCAAACCATATCTCCTCTGAAATGCCTCCATCCAACCTAGTGTGCGGTGATCGATTGACCAAATAGCTAGTTGCATCTACTGCGTCAATCCAGAACATCTTTAAAAGCCCTATCTACAGCCTCAAGCATCTTGCTTTTTCCAATAGTGTTTTGTTTATCTTCTCAACCATCCCTTTCTATTGAGAAGTTTTCATTACTGAGAAATGCCTTTGATACCCCACTCCTTAAAAAATCTCTAGAACTCCCTGCTGGTGTATTCCTCGCCATTGTCTGACCTTAGACACTTCACGCTCCTACCCTGCTCCTCCATCTCAGCTTTTCAGATTTTGAACTTGGTGAAGACCTCTGATTTTTCCTTCATGAAGTAGATCCATAGCTTTCTTGAGAAATCATCTATCAGGATCAAAAAGTATCTGGCTCCATTTCTTACAGAAAATGGGGTTGGTTCCCTGACATCCATGTGTACTAGCTCTAGAGATTCTGCACTCTGAGATATGCTGACCAAGAACTGCACTCTCCTCTGCTTTTCCATCTGATATAGCTCACAAATCTTCATATCTCTACCACTCAGGTCCGGAAGCAAACCTCTCATACTCAGTTTTTTCATCCTCCTATCTTCCATGTGGCCTAGGCGGTAATGCCACATCTTGTACACATCTCAAGGATCCTGTTCCATAGCTGCTGCCTCAGATTTTTTGGTAACCACAAAGTCCTTTAACTTGTATAGGCTGTTCTCCATCCTTCTCCCTCTCATCACCATCATAGCTTCATTAAAGATGTTCAGAACTCCACTCCTAGCATGACTGCTGAAGCTGTATCCAATCTGCTCCAGGTACCCCAGTGACACCATATCTTCTTGAGTTCTGGGATATGCTTCATGCTGGTAAGAATGCACACTATGCCATCAAACATCCTCACCTTCACTGTGCCAATCCGTGCCACCTTGCAAGGTTGATCATCTCCAAGAGTCACACATCCCTCATCAACCTCTGTGTAAGTACTGAACCACGATCGGTTAGGAGTGTAATGATGAGAACAAGCTAAATCCAAGGTCCACATCTCTGTGTTGTACCTATGATCATCTGATACCACTAAGAGATCATCCTTCACCTCTTATCCTGCAATTGTACTCACAAATTCAGATCCTTCCTTTTCTTTCTTTTTCCACTTAGGATAGTCCCTTTTAAAATGTTCTACCTCACCACACTTGTAGTACTTAGCCTTTCTAGACTTTAACCGTCCCCTAGGCTTGCTCCTGTCTCTACCTCTACCTGACCCTTTCCCAACTGATAGACCCTTCTAGGAAACAACTTCATTGATCATCTTCTCTCTCTGCTCATTCATTCGAGGCACCGAGATAATATCTTCATAGAACAATATCTTCTTCCCGTAGAGTAGCGTCATGACCAATGAGTCATGTGATGTGGGCAGCGAACACAATAGTAAAAGTGTCTTATCTTTCTCCTTCATCTTGACCCCGACATTTAGCAATTTATTACTCATCTAGTGAACACCTAGATGTGGCCCAGCACATCTCCACCTTCTGACATCCGAAGGCTGTAGATATGCTTCTTCCACTACAAGAAAATAATGAAATAGCGACGCAATTTTAGCGACACAAAGATGCGTCGCTAAAATTGCGACTACATTGCGACGCCTCCGCGTCAAAAAAATATTGCGACACAAATAACGACGCATTAGCGACTCAATAAACCATAAAATTAAAAAAAAAATTTTTAAATTTAGCGACGCAAAAATGCGTTGCAATATTTATAAAATATTTTTTTTAAAAAATATTATTAAAGGAATAAAATATTGCAACGCAGCTAAGTGCGTCGTAATGTTTTTAAAAAAATTAATTATGTTAAATAGCGACGCATTAGCGACGCAATAAACATAAAATAAAAAAAATTTAATATAGCGACGCAAAAATTGCATCACAAATATTAATAAAAAAATTAATTTTTATAAAATATAATTATGAAATAAAAATATTACGATGCAACTCAGTGCGTCGCAATATTTTTGGAAAAAATAATAATTTTAAATAGCGACGCATTAGCGACGCAATAGACCAGAAAATTATAAAAATTAATTTTAATTTAGCGACGCACTAATTGCGTCGCAATTATTTTAAATGAAATTAATTTTTATAAATATTAATATAAAAAAAATATTACGATGCAATACAGTGCGTCGCAATATTTTTAAAAAACTTAATTATTTTAAATAGCGACGCATTAGCGACGCAATAAACCAAAAAAATATAAAAATTATTTTTAAATTTAGCGACGCAATAATTGCATCGCAATTAATTTAAATAAAATTTATTTTAAGAAAATAGTATTATGAAATAAAAATATTGCGATGCAATCCAGTGTATCGCAATGTTTTGTTAAAAATAAATATGTTAATTAGCGACGTAATAGCGATGCAATAAAATAGTAAAGTAATAAAAAAATATATTTAATGATGCAAATTAATGCGTCGCAATATTTAAAAGAAATTCATAATGCCAAATTAGCGAGGCATTAGCGATGCAATAAATTAAAAAATATAATTAAAATTAATAATGTTCGAGATCGGTCGTCGTCTACCGTGATCGATCATAACTTCGATCGATCGCAACCATCGGGTCGTCGCCGATCGGATCGATCGCGACGGTCCAAGATCGGTCGTCGCTGACCGGGATCGATCATGGCTTGGATCGATGGCAACCGTCGGATCATCGCCGATCGAGATCGATCATGGCTTCGATCGATCGTAACCGTCGGATCGTCACCGACCGGGATCGATCATGGCTTGGATCGATCGCAACCGTCAGATCATCGCCGACCGGGATCGGTCATGGCTTCGATCGATCGCAACCGTTGGATCATCGCCGATCGAGATCGATCATGGCTTGGATCGATCGTAACCGTCGGATAGTCACCGATCCGATCGATCGCCATGGTCTGAGATAGGTCATCGCTGACCGGGATCGATCATGGCTTGGATCGATCGCAACCATCGGATCGTCGCCGACTAGGATCGATCATGGCTTGGATCGATCGCAACCGTCAGATCATCGCCGATCGGGATCGATCATGGCTTGGATCGATCGCAACCGTCGGATCATCGCCGATCGGGATTAATCATGGCTTGGATCGATCGCAACCATTGGATCGTCACCGATCCGATCGATCACCACGGTCCGAGATAGGTCGTCGCCGACCGGGATCGATCATGGCTTGGATCGATCGCAACCGTTGGATCGTCGCCGACCGGAATCGATCATGGCTTGGATCGATCGCAACCATCGAATCGTCGCCGACCGGGATCGATCATGGCTTGGATCGATCACAACCGTCGGATCATCACCGACCGGGATCGGTCATGGCTTTGATCGATTGCAACCGTCGGATCATCGCCGACTGGGATCGATCATGGCTTGGATCGATCGTAACCATCGGATCGTCGCCGATCCGATCGATCGCCATGGTCTGAGATAGGTCATCACCGACCGGGATCGATCATGGCTTGGATCGATCGCAACCGTCAGATCGTCGCCGATCCGATCGATCACCACGGTCCGAGATAGGTCGTCGCCGACCGGGATCGATCATGGCTTGGATCGATCGCAACCATCGGATCATCGACGACCAGGATCGATCAAGGCTTGGATCGATCGCAACCATCGGATCATCGCCGACCGGGATCGGTCATGGCTTCGATCGATCGCAACCATCGGATCATCGCCGACCGGGATCGATCATGGCTTGGATCGATTGCAACCGTCAGATCGTCACCGATCCGATCGATCGCCATGGTTCGAGATAGGTCATCGCCGATCGGGATCGATCATGGCTTGGATCGATCGCAACCGTCGGATCATCGCCGACCGGGATCGATCATGGCTTGGATCGATCGCAACCATCGGATCATCGCCGACCGAGATCGGTCATGGCTTCGATCGACCGCAACCGTCGGATCATCACCGACCGGGATCGATCATGGCTTGGATCGATCGTAACCATCGGATCGTCGCCGATCCGATTGATCGCCACGGTCCGAGATAGGTCATCACCGATCGGGATCGATCATGGCTTGAATCGATCGTAACCATCGGATCATCGCCGATCCGATCGATCACCACGGTCTGAGATAGGTCGTCACCGACCGGGATCGATCATGGCTTGGATCAATCGCAACCGTCGGATCGTTGCCGATCAGGATCGATCATGGCTTGGATCGATCGCAACCATCGGATCATCGCCGACCAGGATCGGTCATGGCTTCGATCGATCGCAACCGTCGGATCATCGCCGATCGGGATCGATCATGGCTTGGATCGATCGCAACCGTCGGATCATCGCCGACCGGGATCGATCATGGCTTGGATCGATCGCAACCGTCGGATCATTGCCGATCGGGATCGATCATGGCTTCGATCGATTGCAACTGTCGAATCGTCGCCGATCCGATCGATCGCCACGGTCCGAGATAGGTCGTCGCCGACCGGGATCGATCATGGCTTGGATCGATCGCAACCGTCGGATCATCACCGACCGGGATCGATCATGGCTTGGATCGATCGCAACCGTCGGATCATCGCCGACCGGGATCGGTCATGGCTTCGATCGATCGCAACCGTTGGATCATCGCCGACCGGGATCGATCATGGCTTGGATCGATCGTAACCATCGGATCGTTGCCGATCCGATCGATCGCCACGGTCCGAGATAGGTCGTCGCCGATCGGGATCGATCATGGCTTGGATCGATCGCAACCGTCGAATCATCACCGACCAGGATCGATCATGGCTTGGATCGATCGCAACCGTCGGATCATCGCCGACCGGGATCGATCATGGCTTGGATCGATCACAACCGTTGGATCGTCACCGATCCGATCGATCGCCACGGTCCGAGATAGGTCATCGCTGATCGGGATCGATCATGGCTTGGATCGATCGCAACCGTCGGATCGTCGCCGACCGGGATCGATCATGGCTTGGATCGATCACAACCATCAGATCATCGCCGACCGGGATCGGTCATGGCTTCGATCGATCGCAACCGTCGGATCATCGCCGACCGGGATCGATCATGGCTTGGATCGATCGTAACCATCGGATCGTCGCTGATCCGATCGATCACCACGGTCCGAGATAGGTCGTCGCCGACCGGGATCGATCATGGCTTGGATCGATCGCAACCGTCGGATCGTCGCCAATCCGATCGATCGCGACGGTCCGAGATAGGTCGACGCCGATCGGGATCGATCGCAACCGTATCGATGCATTTTCGAGGAAAAAAATAAATAAATATTGCGACACAATGTATGCGTCACAATTATTTTTAGTAAATATAATTTTTTTCAGTAATAATAAATAAAGAAATATAATATTGCAATGCATTAGTTGCGTCGTAATATTTTTTCTATAATATATGTAATGAAAAAGTATAAAAAAATATTGCGATGCAATTTGTGCGTCGCAATCATTATCATAAATTATAAATATTATCATTTATAAATATTAAAAAATTATTGCGACGCCGTAGCGATGCATTTTTAAGAAAAAAATAAACAAATATTGCGATGCAATGTATGCATCGTAATTATTTTTAGTAAATATAATTTTTATTAGTGTTAATAAATAAAAAAATATAATATTGTGATGCATTAATTGCGTCGCAATGTTTTTTCTATAAATATTTAATGAAAAAGTTTAAAAAAAATATTGCGATGCAATTTATGCGTCGCAATTATTATCATAAACTATAAATATTATTTATAAATATTAAAAAAATTATTGCGACGCCGTAGCGACGCATTTTCAAAGAAAAAAATAAACAAATATTGCGACGCAATGTATGCATCACAATTATTTTTAGTAAATATAATTTTTATCAGTAATAATAAATAAAACAAATATAATATTGTGACGCATTCGTTGCGTCGCAATGTTTTTTCTATAAATATATGTAATGAAAAAGTTTAAAAAAATGTTGTGATGCAATTTATGCATCGCAATTATTATCATAAATTATAAATATTATCATTTAAAAATATTAAAAAAATATTGCGACGCCTTAGCGATGCATTTTCGAAGAAAATAATAAACAAATATTGCGAGGCAACTAATGTGTTGCAATAGTTTTTAGTAAATATATTTTTTATCATTAATAATTAATAAAACAAATATAATATTGTGACGCATTCGTTGTGTCGCAATGTTTTTTCTATAAATATATGTAATGAAAAAGTTTAAAAAAAATATTGCGATGCAATTTATGCGTTGCAATTATTATCATAAATTATAAATATTATCATTTAAAAATATTAAAAAATTATTGCAACGCCTTAGCGATGCATTTTTGAAGAAAATAATAAACAAATATTGCGAGACAACTAATGCGTCGCAATAGTTTTTAGTAAATATTTTTTTATCATTAATAATCAATAAAATAAATATAATATTGCGACGCATTCGTTGCATCGCAATGTTTTTTCTATAAATATATGTAATGAAAAAGTTTAAAAAAAAATATTGCGACGCAATTTGTGCGTTGCAATTATTATCATAAATTATAAATATTATCATTTAAAATATTAAAAAATTATTGCGATGCCTTAGTGACGCAATTTCTAGAAAATAAAAATAATTTTCCCGCCGAACATTGGCGCCAAGTTAGCGACGCAATTAATTGCGTCGCTATTTTTTTCATAAAAATATAATAAGGCCAAATTAACGATGGGTTAGCGACGCATTGTTGTGTCGCTAATACATAATAAATTTTAAAAAAAATTTGCGACCGATTAGTGACGCAAATTTGCATCGCTAATCACCCATATATAAATTCGGCCGGCCTTCTCTTCTTCCCCGTCTTGACCTAGCCGCCGCCCTCCCCAAAACCTCTCCGGCTCCCACCGTTCGCTGCTCCGGCTCCCCCCCTCCGGTGCTCCGGCTCCCCGGCGGTCTCCTCCAACTCCGGCGTCTCCTCTCGACCGAGGTAAGCCCCCCATCCTCTTCCAAATTTTTTTTTTGTAAAAATTTTCCTCCGACCATGGCCAAGACCGTGGCCATCTTCTCCGGCCACGGCCGCTGCCGTGGCCGGCAGTGGCCTGGCCACGCTGGCCAGGCCACAGTAAAAAAAAAAATTTCTTGTAACAGGGGGGTGGGGAAACCCCCCCCATTTTGTCTTCTCCGGCCACGGCCGCTGCCGTGGCCGGCAGTGGCCTAGCCACGGTGGCCAGGCCACAGTCAAAAAAAAAAAATTTGGTTAACAAGGGGGGTGGGGAAACCCCCCCCCCCATTTTGTCTTCTTCGGCCACGGCCGCTGCCGTGGTCGGCAGTGGCCTGGCCACGGTGGCCAGGCCACAGTCAAAAAAAAAAATTTTTGGTTAACAGGGGGGGTGGTGAAACCCCCCCCCCCCCCATTTTGTCTTCTCCGGCCACGGCCGCTGCCGTGGCCGGTAGTGGCCTAGCCACGATGGCCAGGCCACAGTCAAAAAAAAAAATTTGGTTAACAGGGGGGTGGGGAAAACCCCCCCCATTTTGTCTTCTCCGGCCACGGCCATGGCCGCGGCCGGAGAAGCCAGCCGCGGCAGCTGCCGTGGCCGGCAGTGGCCTGGCCACGGTGGCCAGGCCACTGTCAAAAAAAAAAATTTTGGTTAACAGGGGGTGTGGGGAAACCCCCCCCCCCCCATTTTGTCTTCTCCAGACAAAAAAAAAAAACATGTCTGTTACGGGGGTGGGGAAAACCCCCCCTCTCATTTTATCTTCCACGGCCACGGCCGTGGCCTGGCCACGGTGGCCAGGCAAAAAAAAAAATTATTTATGCAATAATTTTTGTGCATTTGTAGTTATTTACAATTTTTATGTCTTGATTATTTACATTCTGCTTCAAATTGAATGATGCATTAAATTATGTAATGCTTGAATGAAAGTCATGTTGTAGTTTTATTTAATTCTCAAGAACACATTAGTACTTTCAATGATTTATATTTTAGTCTTCACAAACAATTATATTCGACATAATAATCTTAAGAAGCTATTGACTATATATATATAATACTATGCCTCTATTTGTAGAATTGACAAGAATTTATGAATAACAAGCATAAGTTCGATTGTCTTCGGATTTTCATATTATTAATCACAGCACTATAACCTTTAGACCCATTTGAGAATTTGTAAGATTTAGTCTTGCAAATTCTCAAATTGTCCTGGTGGACAGTTTGAGAATATTTTTTGCGATATGGTAGTCTGCTATTAATCATCTTTGGTTGAGATTGCGGTTTGTATTTGCTCATACGTTCTCCTAGTGTGGCATATATGCCACACATTTAGGAGAACATATGGGGAAATGCTGCTGAAATTTCAACGTAACCGATCGATGATAATCAATAGCAGACTACCATATCGCAAATATATTCTTGAATGGGATAGGGCCTTACCTTTTAGACATGGAGTGAAGGTTTAATTAATTTAGGATACTTGAAAGCATGTGAAGTCTCATGATTGAACGAACCGCCTTACGGCCCGACCCGAACTCAAGCCCTACCATTAGCCATGAACCTGTGCCTCGGTCCTTGCTAGCACGCCAAGGATCGTAGCCGTGGCTCGCCCTTGCATGGTAGGGACCTTAGTTGCCTAAAAGAAAATTAGTTTAGTTATAAATGATTTAAATGGTTGTTATTAACCTTAGTTGTGTAAAAGAAATAATTTAGTTATATATTTAGTAATACTAATATAGTTTTATTTTGTGGTTTTCTTTAATGGTTTACCAGACTTTGTATAAGTCGGTCAAAAATGAGCGGGGCTCGCTCGTGGATGTATGCAAGAATAAAAGATGGCTTGCTTAATTTAGATTTTCTGAATGGATTGAAGAATTTATCGCATTTGCATGTAGCCAACCTGACTGGATTGATGGCCCTAGGATTAGGTGTCCATGCAACTTCCACAGGTGTCAGAATAAAGCCTACAGAGATGTTGAAACTGTTAAGGTGCATTTGTGTAAGAAGGGGTTTGTTCCTGATTACTATGTTTGGTACTGTCATGGTGAACCAGAGGATATTCCATCAGCTGTTATAGGCCAACAAGAGTCAATTCCCGTAGATGAACCATTTGTAAATTTAAACACATATGAACAAATGGTGATGAATGCATCGGGTAATGAATTCAATCAGAATATATTTATGGAAGAACTAAATCCAGATGCACAGCAATTTTATGATATGTTGCGTGCTGCAAATCAAGAATTGTATCCTGGTTGTGAGGGTCATTCCCAGTTGTCTACAGCTGCTCGAATATTGAATATTAAGGCAGAACATCGATTATCAGAAAAGGCGTTCAATTCTGTAGCTGGGTTAATCAAAGAAATTTTGCCAAATGACAATGTTGCAGCAGACAGTTTTTACGCAACAAAGAAGTTGTTGCGTGGGCTTGGGATCCCAGTAAATAAGATCGATTGTTGCTTGAACAATTGTATGATATTTTGGGGTGAAGACTCAGAGCTGAGATGGTGTAAGATTTGTGGGCAATCGAGGTACAAAAACAGCGAAGGAGGAGCCAGTACAAGTAGGAGGAAAAGTGTGCCTTACAAGAGGATGCATTACTTTCCTCTTACCCCATGCCTGTAGAGATTATACAGATTTGAGGCAACAGCTGCTGATATGAGATGGCTTGCCGAACATGAATCTAAAGAGGATGAAATGCGGCATCCATCAGATTCAAAGGCTTGGAAGCATTTCAATGAAAATCATCCTGATTTCGCTGAAGATATAAGGAATGTGAGATTAGGTCTTTGTACCGATGGCTTCCAACCATTTGGTCAAGCAGGGAAACAGTATTCATGTTGGCCTATGATACTGACTGTATATAACCTTCCTCCATGGAAGTGCATGAAAGATACTGCAATGTTTTTAACCGTTTTGGTTCCAGGACCATCAAATCCAAAGGAAAAGATTGATGTCTTTCTGCAACCATTGGTGGCCGAATTGAAAATGTTATGGGAAATAGGAGTCATAGCCTATGACATTTCTATGAAACAGAATTTCATCATGAGAGCTGCTTTGATGTGGACAATAAGTGATTTCCCGGCATATGCAATGTTGTCTGGTTGGAGCACTGTTGGACGTCTGGCATGCCCTCATTGCATGTATGATTTGGATGCATTTACATTGCAGAAGAGTGGTAAGCAGTCATGGTTTGATAACCTTAGGAAGTTCTTGTCCCCAAATCATCCTTACAAGCGTAACTTGATCGCCTTCCGGAAGAACAAAGCAGTCACAAAATTCATCGAACCGGTTAGGTCCGGCACGGATATATTTGATACTATAGAGCATTTGGGGTTGATGTATGCATGGAAACTGGATACTGATAGAATAAATGGCCGTATATGTAAAGAACATAACTGGAAGAAGCGAAGTATATTTTGGGATTTACCTTATTGGAGCACAAATCTCATCCGGCACAACTTGGATGTTATGCATATCAAGAAAAATTTCTTTGATAACATATTTAACACGATGCTAAACATCCCGGGAAAAATAAAAGATACTGCAAAGTCAAGAGAAGAACTTAATCAGTACTGCAGAAGAGGTGATTTGAGAAGGAGTGCCGACGGGACCTATCCTAAAGCCTGTTACACTCTTGACAGAAATTCACGAGAAGTTTTATGTAACTGGCTTAGAGGGTTAAAATTTTCAGATGGTTATGCCTCAAATATCGGTAGGTGTGTGGACATGCATAAGCTCAAGTTGTTCGGCATGAAGAGTCACGACTGCCATATTTTCATGCAACGGTTATTACCTGTAGCTTTTCGTGAGTTGCTTCCGCAACATGTCTAGAAGGCAATTACGGAGCTCAGCTTGTTCTTCAAGGAGTTATCTGCCGCAGTCATTACTTCTGCATCCATGGCAAGGCTTGAGGAGAAAATTCCAATTATTTTATGCAAGCTTGAGCGAATATTTCCTCCCAGCTTTTTTGACTCAATGGAGCATTTACCGGTTCACTTGCCATACGAAGCGAGCATAGCTGGTCTCGTGCAGTATCGCTGGATGTATCCTTTCGAGAGGTAAATATATACATCATTAAGATATGTTGACATTTCAAATATTATTTCATTACAAGAAAATTGGTTAATTTTTTATTTCAACTTTACATATAGGTATCTTAAGAAGTTAAAAAATAATGTGCGTAATAAGGCAAGGGTTGAAGGTTCTATATGCAATGCACACTTGGTCGAAGAAGTTTTAGCTTTTCTCACATTACTTTGAGGGTCACGTCCACACGAGGAGCCAAAATCTTGGTCGTAACGATGACGTATGTGTGGACGAAGGAGAACCTAATGATGGTAGAATATTAATTTTTAAAGGTATCGGCCGTTCATTTGGTGGACAGAAGTAAAGAAATCTTAGCGATATGGAGTATAATGCAGCACATTATTACATCATAATGAACTGTAGAAAAGTCGATCCATATATTGAGTAAGTGTTTACTTCAATGCTTAATTAAAAATTTTAATTTAAATTATAATATACCATAATATTTAATTGCTAACATCAGTTTTCATCCTTTTCATCCCATAAGGATGTTTTGTGATAGACAACGACAGATGAATCCCGACATCAGTCAAGTTGCAATTGGGCAGAAATTAGAAACGGAGTTTGCTTACTGGTTTTATGAATTTGTGAGTAGTATCACTCAATCAATTTCAATAATGGCTTTTATTTTTTGAATTGGATGTGAATAGCTTATTAATTTATAGGTAAACGGTCCATGGTCCACAACCGACAATATTTTCATTAATGTCTATCGCAATGGCCATTGAAGACCGTAACAACCTATACTGGCTATTTTGTAAATGGATACAAATTTCAGATTGAACAATTAGCAGCTTCAAGAGGCACGCAGAACTGGGGCATGTGTGTTAAAGGAGAAAGTGTTGGAGCAAATATGCAGGATTATTATGGAAAGTTAGTAGAGGTGGTTGAAGTTGAATATCTCGGTTGACCTATGAAACGAACCGTATTGTTTCGTTGTGATTGGTTCAATCCGATAGTTCCTGTGGGCAAAAGGGTTCATAACGACTACAATTTGGTTGAAGTGAACTATCGACGAAGATTGCAGAAATATGACCCATTCATCCTTGCATCCCAAGCTCAGCAAGTCTTTTACTGCGGATATCTAAGTTTGCGCAATGACAAGCGAGATTGGTGGGCCGTTTCTAAAATCGTCCCACGTTCAACAATCGTATTAGAGGAGAGTTCATCAAGGCAATCAGCCGAGTGCCCTGCATTTCAAGAGGATGAGATGAAAATGCATGCAATTGAGGACGACACAAGGGCTCCTGAAATATCACTTAGAGATCCAAATGGTGATGTCCAAGAAATTGCGGATGCAAATGTTTGGTTTCCTTCCGATGATAGTAAAACTGAATCGCAGTCCGATACGGCATCGGATGTTGAACCAATATTTCACGAAACAAATGACACCAATTAAACATAGAGGTTTTTTAAAATTTAACTTTTTTTTATAAGTGTTAAATTTTTACATAGTCAATCATTAATTATAATTTAATTGTATGAATCTTTAGTATTTTCAGTATGACGGGCAGAGGTAGATCTACCGATGATAGACGGAGTGAGCAAGGATGTAGCCCTGCTGCATTAGATCACATGAGCGTCGGAGATGGAGAGTTCGGATCTCCAGCAGTCGTACAGCCTTCATCTCTCCAGCAGTATTACCATCCAGCCGATCGGCACATACCTCCGAGAGTTCTTCCACCATCGGCCGCACCGTACTTCGACTTGATGCTCAGGGGCTGTAAGTATATACTAATTAAAAATATATGTTTATGTTTTTAAGTCAATTACTTATAAACATGTATTTTTTTAACAGATTTATTGAGCAGCATCATGTATCCAGCCACATCAGCGCCGTATTTCAGAGGCGTGCAGATCCCAGTGGCTACGATTAGCGCCACGTATCTCCAGCCACGAGGGAGTTTTATTTTTCTGAGTTTCAGGTAAACTTATTAAATACAATTTATCACTGATATAAAATTTCTTAATCTTAATAAATTTAGAAACTAACTGTTTATTTTAATGCAGAAAAAGTTTACGTGGGATCCTGCCAGCCATGATGCCATTAGGGCAGCATGGGAGGCTCTGACGGGACGCCGATACTCCGACATGCTTCATCGTTGGAGGTCATCGAGTCAGCGTCCTGCGCACATGCCAGAGGATATTTGGCACGAGTGGCAGCAGGCCTGGCAGTTCGATGGCTGGCATAGAAGGTCCGCATTAGCCAGCACGAACCGCCGATCTGAGAAGGGCGGTCCTGGCATGGGTCTCTCCTGCCATACTTCGGGCTCCATTTCGATTCAGGAGCACAGACGGCGTATAGTAAGAAAACATAAATATTTTAATTATTATTTTAGTTATTTACAAATATTTGTATTAATATCAATTTTTTTATTGTTATAGTCTGAGCAGGAGGGCGAAGATCTTGGTGAGTTTCGTCTATTCAGGGCGACACACACCAGGAGGGACGGTTCCTGGGTCGACACGCGATCACAGGAGATTGCGGTAAGAAATTAGATTTATGTAGTATCTGTTTAATTTCTAAAATTTTATTTCAAGAAATTTATTAACTCATTTATTGTTGATTTCATAATTTAAAGATACGAGTCGAGGAGCTTTGCTCCCAGGCATTGCAGGTCGACTCTACTGATGGGGAGACGCCCGTCGAACTCTCAGCAGAGGAGAGTCGGCGTGTGTTTTTGGAGGCTGTTGGTGCTCAGCCGCGAGACCACAGGGTCTATGGTCTGGGCACTAGAGCTTCTACATATTTTCCCCATCAGGCCTCCAGCTCGCGAGTTTCTGGTGATATTCCTCCCGAGCGTTTAGACGACCTTCGGAGATCTATTGCAGAGGAGGTTCGGCAGGAGGTCGAGCAGGATTTCGAGGATCGTATGCGAGGCCGGGATCAGGAGATTGCAGACATGCGAGATGAGATGCATCATTTGCGGGATATGGTTAGCCGCTTGTCGCAGAGTCTCCAGCCTCCACAGCCTCCACGTGATCGCTCAGATTCTTGATGTATTTTTTTTCTTTTATATGTTGTACATGAAAACTTCAAAATTTTAATATATTATTTATTTTGTAAATTGAATGATTATTGTTTGGATTATGAGTGAAGAATGTTTCGATCAATATTTAAATGTAACGAAATTGTATTAACCGTTTTAATTTTTAAATTTTTATTTTTTTAAAAAAATATTTATTTAGCGACGCATTAGCGACTGCAATTGCATCGCTAATATTTTTAAAATATTATTATTAAATATTACGACGCAATGAGCTGGTGTCATAATATTTTAAAAAAAATTAATTAGCGATGCATTAGCGACTCAAATTGCATCGCTAATATTTTTATAATTACTATTAAATATTGCAATGCAATGATCTGGCATCGCAATATTTTTAAAAAAAATTTAATTAGCGACACATTAGCGACTAAAATTACGTCGCTAATATATCTAAAATATTATTAATAAATATTGCAACGCAGTGACCTGGTGTCACAATATTTTAAAAATATTTTATTAGCGACGCATTAGCAACTAATATTGCGTCGCTATTATATTTAAAATATTATTATTAAATATTACGACGCAGCTAAATGCGTCACAATATTGTGATGCAATTGAATGCATCGCAATATTTAATATTAATATTTAAAATATTAAAATTTAGTTTTAAATTTAGCGACGCATTTTGGTGCGTCGCAATATTGCGACGCATCTCTGCGTCGCAGAGAGTCGCTGTTTTGCGATGTAATTGCGACAAATTATGGTTGCGATGATATACTCAGCGACGCAGTCATTGCGTCGCTAATGCGTCGCAATAGCATGTTTAGCGATGCATTAGCGACGCATTTGGGCATCGCAATATTTTTTTTTTCTTGTAGTGTTCAATATCAACTTGTTGCACATATTCTTCCCTATATTGAGGGCTTTCAACTTCGACCAGAGTCCCTTCGAAATCTTCTCCTCCAGCACTGAATAAAGGGCTGAATCTGCCAGACATCCTCTAATCGCTGAACATGCTTTCTTTTCCAATGACATCCACTGCTTATCTGTCATCCCATCTAGCCTTTCCTCCAAAGTCAAATCTAAACCCTGCAGCACAAGAAGGTCCTTTACCCAAACTTTTCACATGGAGAAACTTTTTTTTTCATCAAACTTCTCAAAATCTAATTTTATGCTACTACCTATGGCGAGATCTCAACCAAAAAATAGCACAAAAATATTTTAAAAAATAGAGAATACCCTGATGAGACCTTGCTAAAATTTTTTAGCCCTTTGAAGATCTTCAAATAACTTCTTCTTGAGCCTAGCTCTGATACCAACTGTTGGAATTTAGTCCTTGATGAACAGCAATGAGATCAACCTCAGTGAAAAAATACCTAGGCTTTCACCCTTTGTTGCCAACAATCAGATTGGCATAGTGGTAATGTATTTGCCTTCGAACCCCTTGATCCACCCTAGAAACTAGGATTTACATACATCCACCAAGTGGGCTAGGCCCATACTCAACAAAAACTTTCATGGACTAACCCAATAAGATTAAACTAATCCCCAAGCTCGTGTACATCCATGACTTGATTTAATCTTAACCCTTGGACTCACACCCAGCTCAATACAAGTTAGCCCAACCTGAGCCTTGATAGCATCATATCATGCCCAACATGCATTGGGATAGTGTACAAAGACTTTTCCTATTTAAACAGGGCTTGTGTTGGTAATGTAGAATTATACCGACTTGAATGACCCATATTTAAGAGCCCACAAATATACATCAACTTTTCTATAAGATAAATTATGTAATGCTTTTGGATTTTTATGAATGACTTTTTATTAATAGTGTTGTAAATAATTTTTACTCCCAAGATACTGTATAAGAGCACAAAGGTAAGAGTGTTGCATGGTAGGATTAGAGGTAGAAATTAAGGCTCTTATTCTGAAAAAAAAAGGTCATAAATAGTATATATCTAAATCTTTTTTGTAAATAAAATGCCTTGAATAAATACAAAAATAGATGGCTGAGTTAACTCTCAATACCTAGGATTTTCATATAACTTACATGGAAGATTAAAAGTCTTGCTTACTTAAAAACAGTATGTATCTAAAGGGTTTAAAACATTCATATTCTACATGATGAGTTAAAACTATTTGTGGTAGATAATATTGTTTGATTTTTAATTTCCGGCAAGAATGGATCTATATATAGTTATATGACTTTTATATATTTAAAATAAAATATAAAGCATAATTTTCCTTTTATGCAATTCATCATCTCAAATGCATGATAATGCCTCCAAATACATTATAGAACCAATCATTCATGTTCTATGTTGCATATATATATATATATATATAGATACACCTTTATACTCTCTTGACCTGCATAACCGTAATCATCTATCCTTTCAAAAAGAAAAGAACTTAATATGTAGACATAATTTCATCGTTCAATTAATACTAGTTGTTAATGTTTTAATGATGTTAGTAACATATGCAGAAATATATAGCTCTAATATGCAAAACAAATATTTATGAGCTTATTTTTTTTCCATGCCACATCACATTCTACATCACTTCTTCAACCATTATATATATAGATATTGTTGCCGCTGAAATCTGTCCTCCGGCTCGGGCACGATCGGGCTGCAGTATGGGCTTCCTCCTAGACGGACCTGCAAGATAGTCCTCACGCAAGAGGCGTTGGGGGTGGCCCTCTGTGGAAGACCCTCCGACGCCCAAGTCAGTGGAGACCAGCAATCAACAAATATGGGGAGAAGGATCTCCCAGGAAGAGTTCCTCCGAGCTCTCGTGGGAGCTTTCATGGCGGAGTGTGAGAACTGCGAATGAAAAATAGGCGTAGAATAGCCGTACCTAAGAGGCTTGAGGGTGGTAGTATTTATAGGCGGTCACCTGACTTCTTGGACGTGCTCTGGATGAGGTCTGAAAGTTGTTGGGATTCGAAACGGATTCGAATCAGGTTGTTACAAGGCCGGTAGGATCCATATCTGGTTAGTTAGAGGATCACGGCTGGGAGGCGGGGAGAGCTAGCCGATGGCTCGAGACTCAGTGGCTGCGTGGTCCCTAGGCCACTATTGTAGGTCCTAGGCCACGTTTTGGCATGAACAGTGAATTTGAACTCTCCCGCACCAGATTCCGCAGAGGTGTTGTGGTTCAATCATCATGGCTGACGGAGGCTCCGCGGAGGTAGGTGCCGAGGCATAAAGGGTGAACGTGGTAGCCATAAATGCCTTAATGCAGGGAAGAAAATAAGGCATTGAATGCCTTAAAGCAGGTGGATATATGTGGCCTTTATGAGGTCATAAATGCCTTGATACAAAAGACATAGCGTGGTTGCGGAGGTCGAACTATATTTGCCGAGGCATGTTGGCCGAGCTATGCTGGCTGAGCTATGCTGAAGCTGGCTGATGCTGAGGCTGGCCGAGCTATGCTGGCCGAGCTATGTTGGCCGAGCTATGCTGAAGCTGGCTGAGGCTGAGGCTGGCCGAGCTATGCTAGCTGAGCTATGGTGGCCGAGCTATGCTGAAGCTGGCTGAGGCTGAGGCTGGCCGAGCTATGCTGGCCGAGCTATGCTGAAGCTGGCTGAGGCTGAGGCTGGCCGAGCTATACTGGCCGAGCTATGGTGGCCGAGCTATGCTGAAGCTGGCTGATGCTGAGGCTGGCCGAGCTATGCTGGCCGAGCTATGCTGGCTGAGCTATGCTGAAGCTGGCTGATGCTGAGGATGGCCGAGCTATGCTGGCCGAGCTATGTTGAAGCTGGCTGAGGCTGAGGCTGGCCGAGCTATGCTAGCCGAGCTATGCTGGCCGAGCTATGTTGGCCGAACTATGCTTTCTCCTCTCTTTTTATTCCATTAAATGTTGGCTAAGTCATTAGGACCGTTTCTGCACCATTAAATGCTCCAGCCTATTGATTTGACTGCCAAATATTAATGAGGGGGCCCTTGGGAGAACCCACGCACATGACGTGGCCCCTTTTTTCTCTCTTGTTCTCTTTCTTCATTATGAGGAGACTCTTGTTGCTAGAATGTCGCGCTAGCAGGCCAGCTGGCAAGCAGGGCATTTGGACTGGGCGCGACCCCATCGCCGATGTGAGTGGTCAACAATGCAATGATGATTTTACCCCTCATCACATGCCCCCCACTCCCTAGTCCGAAGTGTAATTTCGGATATAGGGAGTAGAATTCTGGAGCAATCTTATTTAGGGGACGTGTCATTCGATCCTTTGTAGAGGAAGTGTTTATCTCTGCGTAGGTTAGAGAAAGGCCTGGGTGGCCCTCTTACTGAAGTAAAATAAGGTGCTTTAGTTGCACTAGAGTGTCCAAGAAATTATCCGGCTGGGACGAAGCTTTAGTGCTATATCACTCGAATTGGCCGAGGCTGCAGAAATATATCACTCAGTCTTCGGCCGAGGCTTTTGATAATAAGAGATGCACTCCGGCTCTGGCCGGGGCTTTTGATAATAAGAGATGCACTCCGGCTCTGGCCGGGGCTTTTGATAATAAGAGATGCACTCCAGCTCTGGCTGGGGCTTTTGATAATAAGAGATACACTCCGGCTCTGGCCGGGGCTTTTGATAATAAGAGATGCACTCCGGCTCTGGCCGGGGCTTTTGATAATAAGAGATGCACTCCGACTCTGGCCGGGGCTTTTGATAATAAGAGATGCACTCCGGCTCTGGCCGGGGCTTTTGATTATAAGAGATGCACTCCGGCTCTGGCCGGGGCTTTTGAAGATCGGCTTCCGACATGTCACTCGGTCTTGGCCGAGGTTTCTGTTAATAGGTGATGCCCTTCGGCTCTGGCCGAGGCTTTTGATAATAAGAGATGCACTCCGGCTCTGGCCGTGGCTTTTGATAATAAGAGATGCACTCCGGCTCTGGCCGGAGCTTTTGATTATAAGAGATGCACTCCGGCTCTGGCCGGGGCTTTTGAAGATCAATAAGAAATTTCCTCCGGCTTTAGCCGAGGGTTCCGACATGTCACTCGGTCTTGGCCGAGGTTTCTGTTAATAAGTGATACCCTTTGGCTCTGGCCGAGGCTTTTGATAATAAGAGATGCACTCCGGCTCTGGCCGGAGCTTTTGATAATAAGAGATGCACTCGGCTCTGGCTGAGGCTTTTTATGACCTGCTTCTCATTGTAACTTTCAAGGAGAGTTATAAAAATTTCGAAGGCCTTTTAAAAACTAAACTTAATTCAATGAATAAAAATGGGTCTAGAAAGAGCGTACTTTTATGGATGAATTTATTACTCGGTTGTTGCCGAGCCTTCAGAAATATATTACTCGCTCTTTGGCCGATGCTCTGGGAATTTATTACTCGGTTGTGGCCGAGCCTTCTCAAGATGCTACTCGGTTATAACCGAGGCTTCCAAATATTAAATTACTCAGTGTTGCCGAGCCTTCAAATAATTACTCGGTGTTTTCGAGCCTTCAAAGATGCTACTCGGTTGTAACCGAGGCTTCCAAATAATAGTTGCTACTCGGTTGTAACCGAGGCTTCAAATAATAAATTACTCGATGTTGCCGAGCCTTCAAATAATTACTCGGTATTTTTGAGCCTTCAAGATTATATTTTACTTGGCGCTGCCAAGGTACGGAGATTGCTCAGCCTGGCCGAGGATTTATACGACCTGCTTCTTATTGTAGCTTTCAAGGAGAGTTATAGGAATTTTGCAGACCTTTTAAAAACTAAATTTAATTCAATGAATAAAAATGGGTCTAGAAAGAGCATACTTTTATGGATGAATTTATTGGTCGGTTGTTACCAAGCCTTCAGAAATATATCAATCGGTCTTTGGCCGATGCTCTGAGAATTTATTACTCGGTTGTTGCCGAGCCTTTAGAAATATATTACTCGGTTGTTGTCGAGCCTTCTCAAGATGCTACTCGGTTGTAACCGAGGCTTTCAAATATTAATTGCTACTCGGTTGTAACCGAGGCTTCAAATAATAAATTACTCGGTGTTGCCGAGCCTTCAAAGAATTACTCGGTGTTTCCGAGCCTTCAAAGATGCTACTCGGTTGTAACCGAGGCTTCCAAATATTAAATTACTCGGTGTTGCCGAGCCTTCAAATAATTACTCGGTGTTTCCGAGCCTTCAAAGATGCTACTCGGTTGTAACTGAGGCTTCCAAATAATAAATTACTCGGTGTTGCTGAGCCTTCAAATAATTACTCAGTATTTCCGAGCCTTCAAGATTATATTTTACTTGGCGCTGCCAAGGTTCGGAGAATTTTGTTGCTCGGCCCAGCCGAGGTTCGGAGATTTTTACTTGGCCCTGCCAATGTTCGGAGAATTTGTTGCTCGGCCCAGCCGAGGTTCGGAGATTTTTACTTGGCCCTGCCAAGGTTTGGAGAATTTGTTGCTCGGCCCAGCCGAGGTTCGGAGATTTTTACTTGGCCCTGCCAAGGTTCGGAGAATTTGTTGCTCGGCCCAGCCGAGGTTCGGAGATTTTTACTTGGCCCTGCCAAGGTTCGGAGAATTTGTTGCTCGGCCCAGCCGAGGTTCGGAGATTTTTACTTGGCCCTGCCAAGGTTCGGAGAATTTGTTGCTCGGCCTAGCCGAGGTTCGGAGATTTTTACTTGGCCCTGCCAAGGTTCGGAGATTTCCTGTGCAAATAGGCAACTCGGTCGTGCCGAGGATTGGTGAGCAGCACCTGTTTCTTTTCGCAATCTTTGGCAACATAATGTGTGATGATTCACGTTGCAAATTACGAAAATACATGCCGACAGGAAGGTATAATAAGGCATATCAAAATGGACTTATAGAGGACATACCCTATTGATAATACTTACGGAGATTGTCCGAGTTCCACGTCCGGAGGACAGACTTTTCGTTTAGATCTTGCAGCTTGTAGGTTCCCGGTCCAATGATCTCCGCCACTTGGTAGGGGCCTTCCCAATTTGGTGCCAGTTTTTCTTGCTCCAGCGGTTTGGAGACAGATGCTTTCCGGAGAACAAGGTCGCCGGGCGAGAAAGATCTCCCTTTGACTCTGGAGGCATGATAGCATCCGCGGATAGGGGGGTCCTATCTCTACGGGGATGACAGCTTCTACGCCGAAGGCCATCCGGAACGGGGTCTCACTGTGGGAACTCTCTGTGTGGTGCGGTAGATCCACTGGCCGAGGTTGAAGCTGGACGTTGGACTTCTGTGAAGCATGGAGTCAAGAACTCCTTGTCTTGGCTTTATGATGCCATCCTTCCTCACGCAAAAGGTGCCTAGGGGGCAACGCGATAGCCATAAATGCCTTAATGATGGAAGGAGATAAGGCATTAAATGCAGGTAGATGCACATGGCCTTTATGAGGCCATAAATGCCTTGATGTGCATAGCGCGGCTATAGAAGCCGATCTGTTGTGCCAAGGCAGGGAGAAGGCGGAGATGGCATCGAGTCGTGGTGAGAGGACACCGGAGAGATGAATCGGACCCGCCGAGATCTGGAAAGATCCTTGTCGCAGCCCCCTTACGGGACTAGTCTGGCCTCCTTAGGTCGACATGGGGGGTCCGCAACTCCATGCGGACCAGAAGAAGAAGTGGCTGGAGAAAGAGGAGCTGCGGCCTCTTTTGGGAGGCATGGAGCAGGGGTAGCTACGACTGGATGGGGAGCTGTATGGCGCTCCTGAACTAGATGGGCTAGGGCCTGGACCTGCTGGACCTGCTGGACCAGTGTGGTGAACGGGTCCTGGGTCACTGGGACAGCTGGTGGTGACGGAGTCTCAGCTGGTGGCGGCGACAGTGCCACGATACTCATCGGATCGGGTCTCTGGGAGGTGACCCGGTCCTGGGCTTCAGAAGTTGCCCTTCTCCGATTAGCCATTGGAGAGGTTCTCTTCCAGATCGAGATCCTTGTCTCCTTTTTTCAAGTTTAACGGGACTTGAGGCCCTTCCTCTAGTGCCAATCTATTGCCGCTGAAATCTGTCCTCCGGCTCGGGCGCGATCGGGCTGCAGCGTGGGCTCCCTCCTAGGCGGACCTGCAAGACAGTCCTCACGCAAGAGGCGTTGGGGGTGGCCCTCTGCGGAAGACCCTCCGACGCCCAAGTTAGTGGAGACCAGCAATCAACAAATATGGGGAGAAGGATCTCCCAGGAAGAGTTCCTCCGAGCTCTCGTGGGAGCTTTCATGGCGGAGTGTGAGAACTACGAATGAAAAATGGGCGTAGAATAGCCATACCTGATAGGCTTGAGGGTGGTAGTATTTATAGGCGGTCACCTGACTTCTTGGACATGCTCTGGATGAGGTCTGAAAGTTGTTGGGATTCGAAACAGATTCGAATTAGGTTGTTACAAGGCCGGTAGGATCCATATCTGGTTAGTTAGAGGATCGACGGCTGGGAGGCGGGGAGAGCTGGCCGATGGCTCGAGACTCAGTGGCTGCGTGGTCCCTAGGCCACTATTGTAGGTCCTAGGCCACGTTTTGGCATGATTCCTTGTTTGGAATCTTATTCTGTTACAGTGAATTTGAACTCTCCCACGCCAGATTCCGCAGAGGTGTTGTGGTTCAGTCATCATGGCTGACGGAGGCTCCGCGGAGGTAGGTGCCGAGGCATAAAGGGCGAACGTGGTAGCCATAAATGCCTTAATGCAAGGAAGAAAATAAGGCATTGAATGCCTTAAAGTAGGTGGATATATGTGGCCTTTATAAGGTCATAAATGCCTTGATGCAAAAGACATAGCATGGTTGCGGAGGCCGAACTATATTTGCCAAGGCATGTTGGCCGAACTATATTTGCCGAGGCATGTTGGCCGAGCTATGCTGGCTGAGCTATGCTGAAGCTGGCTGATGCTGAGGCTGGCCGAGCTATGCTGGCCGAGCTATGTTGGTCGAGCTATGCTGAAGCTGGCTGAGGCTGAGGCTGGCCGAGCTATGCTGGCCGAGCTATGCTGGCTGAGCTATGGTGGCCGAGCTATGCTGAAGCTGGCTGAGGCTGAGGCTGGCCGAGCTATGCTGGCCGAGCTATGCTGAAGCTGGCTGATGCTGAGGCTGGCCGAGCTATGCTGGCCGAGCTATGCTGGCTGAGCTATGCTGAAGCTGGCTGATGCTGAGGCTGACCGAGCTATGCTGGCCGAGCTATGTTGAAGCTGGCTGAGGCTGAGGCTGGCCGAGCTATGCTAGCCGAGCTATGTTGGTCGAGCTATGTTGGCCGAAGTATGCTTTCTCCTCTCTTTTTATTCCATTAAATGTTGGCTAAGTCATTATGACCGTTTCTGCACCATTAAATGCTCCAGCCTATTGATTTGACTGCCAGATATTAATGAGGGGGCCCTTGGGAGAACCCACGCACATGACGTGACCCCTTTTTTCCTCTTGTTCTCTTTCTTTATTATGAGGAGACTCTTGTTGCTAGAATATCGCGCTAGCAGGCCAGCTGGCAAGCAGGGCATTTGGATTGGGCCCGACCCCATCGCCGATGTGAGTGGTCAACAATGCAATGACGATTTTACCCTGTTGAGAAATTATTGAAACATAATTGCCCCAACTTATTGATTTTGATGATTTCCAAAAGACATTGCTTTACTTTCTGAAAGGCTATGAAAATGTTATGTTAACCAATGAAATATTCAATTTCAAATTGGAAACTATGAACTATTAAAAATATAATGAGTTTCTTAAATCAATTGAATATATGTTTCAGTGAGCTATACTTATGAATTCAAAAATGATTTTATATATCAATCTTTTAAAGATCAATGACTTAATGAGAATGCCTTGAAATTGAGCTTTACTGTTAAAACAACATTATCTAAGTCAAATTTATATTTCAAAGTTGGTTGGGATGATTTTCAAAGCAAATCAGAATGTTTTCTGATTTTTGTATCAGTCCCGAGCCGACTCGAGAGTTTCCGAGTCGACTCCTGAACTTTCTCGAGCCGACTCGTGACTGAGCGAGCCGACTCGACTCAGACGGCAGAAAGACTCATTTTTGAGTGCTTCTCGAGTCGACTCCCAGCTTTTCGCGAGTCGACTCCTGGAAGTCAAGAGTCGACTCCCAGATTTTCACGAGTCGACCCCTGAAAACTCATTTTTTTGGTGCGTTCTGGATTCGATTGCTCGAGCCGACTCGCACAGTCCCGAGCCGACTCCCCGAATTCTGGGCGGAAATTTTTTGAGTTGACACATCAGCTCCAACGGATATATTTTTGAATAACGGTTATTTTTCTTTGTTTCTAACGGCTATATTGTTTCAGAATCTATAAATAGAGGAGCCATTCAACAAAGAAAGAAGAGAGAAGATATATATTGAGAATCATTCAGTAAGAAATTCAAAAGAGGGAAAAACAGAGTGTTATTAGAAAAATCGTTTGATTTAAGAAGAAAGATTCAAAAGGAGTGAAATCCAAGAGTGAGATTCGTGCACTCCAGAGCTATCTTCTACAAAAGATTCAAGAGGAGATCCCAGCACTTTCAAGAGCAAATCAAAGATCTTCCACATTCAAAGAAAAGGGAGAAAAAGCTTCAACCCAACTCCAAAGCTCAAATCTGTGGAGAATCGGTGCCGAGGCCTGATTCAACATCAAGAGGAGTTGAAGGAAGGAATCCAAAGAAGCCAAGCCAGCTCTCAAGCTTTATATACTCAGGCTTTTCTAAACTCAATTTTTATTTTGAAATATCTGCTCAAAAAGGAGCTGCTTGTAATTAAACTCATTTTATTTGTGTGTATCTAGTTTAATCTGAGGGATTAAGCTAGAGGAGGTTGTTAAACCTCGGTACAAGCTAGGCTTAGCTTGTGTTAGGGTTTGGTGCCGGTGAGCCCGTGTAAAATCGGCTGGGTTCGTTGTGATCCCGGAAAAACAACAAGTTTGAGTTGTGAACTTGGAAAACAACTCGGCTGTAATCTAGAGAGATTATAGTGTGGACCCAAGTGAGTCTTGGGAGTGGACGTAGGTGTTGGTTGCACCGAACCACTATAAAAATATCTTGTGTTTGCCGTGCCTAATTGTCTCTTCTCTATCTCTCATATACTTGTGTTTGTGCTTTGCTTATTAGTTAATCCTTTCACTTGCACATCTCATTTTAAATTGCTTAAAAGTCTTAAATTTTTTAAGAACCCAATTCACCCCCCCCTCTTGGGTTGCCATCTGGGCCAACAATTGGTATCAGAGCTTAGTGCTCATTTAGAGTTTGATCTCACGATCAAGAGCTAAAGGTCATTATGGCAACACAAAGTGGTTCTAGTTTTGCTGAAGGTCATTCCACGAATAGACCTCTTTTTAATGGCTCAAACTATTCTTATTGGAAAGCTAGAATGAGGATATTCATTCAAGCTTCTGATTATGAGCTTTGGGGTGTTATATTAAATGGACCTAGTACACCCACACACCTTATAGATGGCACTATTGTTCCAAAGCCCGAAAGGGATTGGAATGATAATGATAGGAGAATGGCTCACTTAATGCCAAAGCCATTAATATCTTATATTGTTCCTTAGATTCAAATGAATTCAACCGCATCTCTACTTGTAATTCCGCTAAAGAAATATGGGATAGGTTGGAAGTTACACATGAAGGAACAAACCAAGTAAAAGAATCAAAGATAAATATTTTGGTTCATAAATATGAATTGTTCACAATGGAACAAACTGAAACCATCACATGCATGTTCACTAGATTCACCGATATTGTGAATGGTTTGAAAAGTTTAGGAAAAGTTTATACTAATGCTGATCTTGTTCGCAAAATACTCAGGTCATTGCCAAGATCGTGGGAAGCAAAAGTCACAGCAATCCAAGAAGCCAAAGACCTCAATGCACTACCCTTAGAGGAGCTTCTAGGATCTCTCATGACCCACGAATTGACAATGAGGCAGCATGTTGAGGAGGAAACAAAAAGAAGGAAAACTTTTGCCCTCAAGACTGCAGAATTGGAAGAGAGCAGCAGTGATGATAGTGATGAAGATAATGATGAAACTGCTCTCTTGGCCAAGAAGTTCAGAAGATTTTTGAGGAAAAAGAAACCCTTCCAAAAACGAAATTTGGAAACAAAATGGAAGGAGAAAAGGAAAAGGAAAAGAAAGATAAGGACAAGGACAAAGAGAAAGACCCCTTGATCTGTTATGAGTGTAAGAAACCGGGGCATTATCGATATGATTGTCCACAATTGAAAAAGACCTTCAAGAAAAAGAAGAAGGCATATGTTGCAACATGGACTGACAGCAATGAATCTTCTTCCGAAGAAGAAGGAACAAAAAGAGGTTGCAAATATTTGTTTCATGGCCAACGACGACGACAATGATGAGGTAAGCACCGAAACCCCCGATGATGAATTTACATTTGATGAAATGTTTGAAGCTTTCAATGAATTGAGATGATTGATTTTAAAGTTTTAAAAAGAAATATAAAGTTTTGAAAACTGAAAACTTAAATTTAGTTAAGGAGAAAATGAATTAAGTCTTGTACTTAAAGATTTAAAAGATAAAGAAGAAACTTCTCTTAATGAAGAAAATGATTTTACTCATAAGATTGATTTGCTAAAATCTGAGAATGAAAAATTAATTAAAGAAAAAGAATCAATCTCAAATGAAAATGATTGTTTAAAGAAAGAAGTCAAAAAATATAAAGACATTGTTGAGAAATTTACTTTAAGCTCAACTAAATTAAACATGATTCTAGATAGTCAAAAGGCTGTTTTTGACAAAGCTGGGCTAGGGTATAACACTTTAAGAAAACAAAAATCATTAAAAAATATTTTTGTAAAAGCTAACCAAAGTAATATTACTTGTTTTAAATGCAATCAAAAAGGACACAAATCCTTCGAATGTAAAACCTTAATGAACAACAAGAAATTAAAAAATATTAAAACTAAGAAAATATGGGTTCCGAAAGGAACAATTTTTATTGCTGCTAACCATGAAGGACCCAAGAAAGCTTGGGTACCTAAGCATAAAGTTTGATGATATTGCAGGAATGTCTTGTAGCCAAAAGATCAAAGAAGAAGTGGTATCTTGATAGCGGCTGCTCAAGACATATGACGGGTGACAAAGAGGAATTCATCACCCTAGAAGAAAATGTTGGTGGAGTTGTGACATTTGGCGATAACGGTAAAGGTCAAATTTTGGGCCTTGGTAAAGTTCGCATAACTCCATCTATAGTAATTGATAATGTACTTTATGTTAATGGTTTGAAGCATAATCTAATTAGCATAAGTCAATTATGTGATAAAAACTTTAATGTTTCTTTTAAATCTTCTTTATGCACTGTAACTAATTCTATCGATGATAGCATTGTTTTTACTGGTTATAGATTTGGCAATATATACTTAGTTGACACAGACAAAACTTCTAAGAGTAGTCATTGCCTAATTACTGATAATGCTAACATTAATGATATTAGTTGGTTGTGGCATCGTAGATTAGGTCATGCAAGCACACACCTTATTTCAAAACTAATTAAAATGGATTTAGTCAAAGGTTTACCTAAATTAGATTTTGAAAATAATAAAATCTGTGATGCATGTCAATTTGGAAAACAAACTAGAAGTTCATTTAAATCTAAAAACATTGTTTCAACTTCTAGGGGACTAGAGCTACTTCACATGGATCTTTTCGGACCAACTAGAACCACAAGTCTAGGAGGAAAGAAATATGGTCTAGTGATTGTAGATGATTATTCTAGATATACTTGGGTAATGTTTTTAGCTCACAAAGATGAGACTTTCTCGATGTTCTTGAAATTCTTCAAGAAAGTCACAAATGAGAAAAACACTACTATAGTATCTCTAAGAAGTGATCATGGAACAGAATTTGAAAATCACTTATTTGAAGATTTCTGCACTGAAAATGGAATTAATCATAATTTTTCAGCCCCTAGGACTCCACAACAGAACGGTGTAGTTGAAAGAAAGAATAGAACTCTAGAAGACATGGCCCGTACCATGCTATGCGAAAGTAACCTACCAAAGTATTTTTGGGCGGAAGCTATTAACACAGCATGTTACATCTTAAACAGAGCTTTAATAAGACCAATATTAAAGAAAACACCTTATGAATTATGGAATGAAAGAAAACCAAATATAAAATACTTTCATGCATTTGGATGTAAATGTTTCATTCATAATAATGGTAAAAACAACTTAGGAAAATTTGATGCTAAATCTGATGAAGGAATTTTTCTAGGTTACTCAACAACTAGTAAAGCTTATAGAATCTTTAACAAGAAAACATTAATTGTTGAAGAATCCATACATGTAGTGTTTGATGAATCTTTAGCAACTGGATCTGAGAAGATTAATGATGAGGAAGATACAAACATAATTGAAAAAGGTCTTGAAAAACTTAATATTGAAGTATCTTCTGATCATGAACAACAGGCTAAAGATAATGATTCACATAAGGATGATGATGTTAATAATGATCATGATGATTTAGATCTTCCAAGAGACTGGAGATATGCACATAGTCATCCCAAGGAATTGATTATAGGCGATCCATCTCAAGGAATAAGGACTAGATCATACATGAGAAATATTAGTAATCATCTTGCATTTGTTTCACAAATTGAACCTAAATCTATAGAAGAAGCTGAAAAAGATAATAATTGGATGCTAGCCATGCAAGAAGAACTAAATCAATTTACAAGAAATAATGTTTGGACATTAGTTGAAAGACCTAAAAATCATTCTGTAATAGGATCAAAATGGGTTTTTAGAAATAAACTTGATGAAAATGGCATTGTAATTAGAAACAAAGCTAGATTAGTTGCAAAAGGATATAATCAAGAAGAAGGCATTGATTTTGATGAAACTTTTGCACCTGTAGCTAGATTAGAAGCTATTAGGCTATTACTAGCATTTGCATGTCACATGAACATTAATTTATTTCAAATGGATGTTAAAAGCGCATTTTTAAATGGATTTATTAATGAAGAAGTTTATGTAGAACAACCACCAGGTTTTATAGATCACGAATTTACAAATCACGTTTTTAAATTACACAAAGCATTATATGGTTTGAAACAAGCACCTAGAGCTTGGTATGATAGGTTAAGTAAATTCTTAATTGAAAATGATTTCACAAGAGGAAATGTTGATAAAACATTATTTTTGAAAAGAAAAAGCAAAGATTTACTTATAGTACAAATATACGTTGATGACATTGTTTTTGGTGCTACTAACGATTCTCTATGTCAAGAATTTGCCAAGTTAATGCAGGGAGAATTCGAGATGAGCATGATGGGAGAACTCAACTTCTTCCTTGGACTCCAAATCAAACAAAGCAAAGAGGGTATCTTTATCAACCAAACAAAGTACACAAGAGAGATTCTAAAGAAATTTGGTATGGAATCAATTAAACCCCTCGGAACACCAATGAGTCCTTCATGCAAGCTGGACAAGGATGAAGAAGGTAAAAAGGTTGATCAGAAGTATTATCGAGGTATAATCGGATCCCTTCTTTATTTAACAGCAAGTAGACCAGATATTATGTTTTCTGTATGTCTATGTGCTAGATTCCAATCAGAACCTAAAGAATCACACTTAATAGCTGTTAAAAGAATACTAAGATACTTAAGTGGAACAAAAATGTAGGTTTATGGTATTCTAGAGATTCCACATTAAATCTAATTGCATACTCAGATTCTGATTATGCCGGATGCAAATTAGATAGAAAAAGTACAAGTGGTGCATGCCAATTTTTAGGAAGTAACTTAATCTCATGGTTTAGCAAAAAGCAAAATTCGGTTGCATTATCTACTGCGGAAGCAGAATATGTTGCAGCTGGAAGTTGCTGTGCTCAAATCCTATGGATTAAGAGACAACTTGAAGACTATGGTATCACACTTGATAAGACACCTATAAGATGTGATAATACAAGTGCAATAAATCTTACTAAAAATCCAATTCAACATTCAAGAACAAAGCACATTGAAATACGATATCACTTTATAAGAGAACATGTAGCCAATAATGAAATTTGTCTTGATTATGTGAATACTGAAGAACAACTTGCAGATATATTAACAAAACCCTTAAGTGAAGAAAGATTTTGTTATCTTAGAGGAGAATTAGGAGTTTGTGATCCTTTGGAATAGTTTTCTGAAACTCTTAAGGACCTCTATCTAGATTTCATATTTTTTCGTGAAAAATCTTGATGTTTCAATAAGGAAATCTATCTAGATCTTGATTCACTGTTTCCCCAATTGCTAAAGAACTTAAATCTATAATTTGATGATTAATTTGAATAGTTTCAAATCATTGAAACTCAATTTTTTATCTCTGAAACTGTTAGAGTCGACTCTGACAGTTTGCGGAGTCGACACCTGAGTTTTTGATTTTCTGTCTAAGTGATTAGAGCCGACTCTGGCTTTCGTGGAGCCGACTCTAATACGAGCGCTGACAGACTTTCTGGCTCGGAGCCGACACCCAGTTTTCGGGAGTCGACTCTAAGTCGAGTTAGGTCAAAAATAAAAGGCGGAGTCGACCCCCATTCGTTCCAATCGTTTCCTAAATCATTCCTAAGAGCTCCAAAACCTTTCCAACTTCCTCAAATCCACTCAATACCCCTGATTAATCTTCCAATCCTCTCAATGGCACCAAAGAGGCGTGGATTCGTCGCTGGAGCTTCCGTTCCAACGAGAAGACGCACGATTCGAAGGCAACCATCGCCTTCTTCCTCTTCGGCCACTCAAGAGGATTCTCCACCTTCACCCTCATCTCCTAAGGTTGATCAACTAGCTGGTAAGACCATTACAACTGGGAGGAAAGTTAATTTTGATTTATTTGAATCGGAGGGCTTTTCAATTGGAAGAAATTTAAAGGATATGGGATGGGAGAAAGTGTGCTCGCTAGATTTGCCCACATATCCAGCATTGGTAAGAGAGTTTTATAATGGATTAAGCAGAGGAGAAGGAGGTTTAGTAAGCACAGTAAGAGGAACTAGGGTTATGGTAACTGCTGAAATTCTTGGAACCCTATTAGAAATGCCCACTGTTGGTTTATTGGAATGTCAACTCAATGACAGAAGTGGTGCACTATCAAGAATGCTAGGAAGAGAGGTGACTGAGTTCGAAGAGATTTTTGCAAATCAGTTAAACCTAGAACTCAGATTATTGCATAATATTTGTGGTAGAATCTTGTTTCCGAAAATAGGGAGATTTGAGTATGTCTCGGAGCGAGACGTTCTGATGATGGACTGCATAATAACTGGAAGGCCAGTCAATTTAGCTGGCATGATGATAGGATACATGGCAGAGGCAGCCACTAAGAAAAGATCAACTCTACCCTACGGAATGATTCTGACATTAGTTTTTAGAAGCCAGGGTGTGCTCATCATGGAAAATGAACCATTAAGAAAACTGAGACACACTGATTATTACAGCATTTCTACTATTCACAGAATGGGATTTAAGAAAGTCAATGGTGTTTGGATGAGGAGAGAGGAAAGAACAGATAGGGATGGTGCAGAGGGAACCAGGCTAGAAGACATCCCAGGACCATCTGCTGCGGGACCATCTGTCCCTGATTCATTTACGGGACCTTCGTCTACTGGACCTTCGGAGGCCGGACCGAGTTCTATTCCATCACCTCCACATCAACCTATAACAAATTCTGGAGGATTTTCTAATGAACAACTTGATCAGTTAAGAAGCCTACTTGCTGAGTATGACAGTCACAGATCAAATGAAATTAATCAATTGAAAGAAGACTTTAATCAGTTGAAAGAAGAATTAAATTCGAGACTGGACATGCTATCCTTTACCTTAGGCAGTTCTGTGGAATCCTTTGGAGCTGAGCTTCATAAAATCTTCGAAAGGATGGAAGGCATTGCCGATGGATCTGGATCGTATGTTCATGCAACGGGTCAATTAAAGAAGGATATTGACCTTGCAGTCTCTCAAATTGAAGCCTGTCTTGAAAATTTTAAGAAGTCACAAAAAGATGATGTAATGGAGATAATAGGCCATCTAAAGAAAATTGTATTCAAGCACATTTGATCTTGTCTTTAAATTTGATAGCTTGTACTTAGGAAGTTTATAATTATCCAATGTATTTCATTTTGAGATGTATATGAATCAACTGATGTAATGGTTCTTGCATATGAAATACAATTTCTTTTTTTTAAATTTTGATTGATTGGATTTCTATGCATTATTGAGTTTGTAAATTTTCTTTACTCTCCTTATTGCTTATAACAAAAAAGGGGGAGAGATAGTTGTGTATATGCAAAGAAAGAAAAGATTATATATGCATAAAGAAAGAAAGAAAGGGGGAGAATTAACTGTTAGAGAAGGAAGAATTAATTGTTATGTAAAAATGAATTGAAATGATTAATCTGTTACAAATTTGATATATATAAGAAGAGTTGGATATATATATAAGAAGAGCTACTCAATGCAGGGGGAGCTTAACAAAAAGCTCATTTACTATCTTATGCACAAAGTTTAATAATTCAATACAATTTTAAAAGTTTACATTGAACATTGGCATCAAAACCTTAATTTCAAGAGGTTAAAGTTAAATTGACTATAATCCTTAATTTGATTGAATGATTGATTGCATATACTCAAAATTTTTGTTATCATCAAAAAGGGGGAGATTGATGACCCAATTGATGATTTTGATGATTAACAAAACTATGTGAGTATAATTTTTGAAGGCTCTAATGATTTTGATTTAGTGTTTCAGCCAATAAGACTTTTGAAAGATCAAAATCAAGTGTTACAATGTGTTCTGGATCGAATCTAATGTCTAGGTAAGAAATGCAGACATTAGAGTCGACTCCGAGAATCATAGAGCCGACTCCGGAACTGGCACGGCCATTAGAGTCGACTCCGAGACTGTGAGAGTCGACTCTCACAGACGGAGCAGAAAGTCAATTTTTCTGGCTCCAACCTAGAGTCGACTCCGGGTAAGTTAGAGTCGACTCCAGAAAAGCATCTTGTCGACCCCAGAAAAGCCAGAGACGACTCCGGAAAAGTCAGTTTGAAACGCCTCGAGCTAGAGCCGACTCCAGAAAAGTTAGAGTCGACTCCAACCCACCTGGAACGAAAAACGAAGTTGCCAGATCAGCTCTAACGGTAACTTTTCTATTTTTACTCATTTCTAACGGATATATTTTGATAGAAGGTACACTCCAACGGATAGTTTTATTCCAAAAGAGGTGTAAAAGAAATCTATAAAAAGGGAAGTCTATTGTTCAAAAAGAAGAGAGCAAGAGAAAAGAAAAATCAAAAAAAACTAGAGAGAAAATCTGAGATAGACAAATCCCATTTCAAAAAATCCGTGAGCTTGAATCTTGAAAGAAAAACCTTCTAGCTCAAATCCACTCCACTCCAAAAAGCTCAAGAGGAATCCAAAGCGTTCAAAATCAAAGAGCTTCCACATTCAAGAAAAAGGGAGAAAAAGCTTCAACCCAACTCCAAAGCTCAAATCCGTGAGGAATTGGTGCTGAGGCCTGATTCAACATCAAGAGGAGTTGAAGGAAGGAAGCCAAAGAAGCCAAGCCAGCTCTCAAGCTCTAAACATTCAGGCTTTTCTAAACTCAATTTCTATTTTGAAATATCTGCTCAAAAAGGAGCTGCTTGTAATTAAACTCATTTTATTTGTTTGAGTCTAGTTTAATCTGAGGGATTAAACTAGAGGAAGTTGTTAAACTTCGGGACAAGCTAGGTATAGCTTGTGTTTGGGTTAGTTGTGAGCCCGTGAAAAACAACTTGTAGGGTTTTGTGCCGGTAAGCCCGTGTAAAATCGGCTGGGTTCGTTGTGATCCCGGAAAAACAACAAGTTTGAGTTGTGAGCTTGAAAAACAACTCGGCTGTAATCTAGAGAGATTATAGTGTGGACCCAAGTGAGTCTTGGGAGTGGACGTAGGTGTTGTTTGCACCGAACCACTATAAAAATATCTTGTGTTTGCCGTGCTTAATTGTCTCTTCTCTATCTCTCATATACTTGTGTTTGTGCTTTGCTTATTAGTTGATCCTTTCACTTGCACATCTCAATTTAAATTGTTTAAAAGTCTTAAATTTTTTAAGAACCCAATTCACCCCCCCCCCCTCTTGGGTTGCCATCTGGGCCAACAGATACATATGAAAATAATAATTACATAAACAGTGGGTTTGTTTACATTACATAATCTGGTATTTATTGCATAATCTGGTAAGTAAGACTATTATACAAATTTAATAATTGTTTAATTTATAAATTGAGTATATACAGTTTGCATTCATTTTTATAAATAAGAAGAAAATTGAAATTTATTTGAATTGTCTATGTAGCATGGAACTGTGGATTACAAATGAACAATTATATGATTATAGTGATTGATAATATTATGATTTATTGATGTACATGCCAGAAATGTGATTGCCTGTACGATATGTTTATATTGAGGTGATTATATGCATTTCCTAGTACTATGCAAATCACTGTGAGGTAATGTGAGGTACAGATGCATGATGTAATTGTGATGAAAATGTTAGATAGATTTATATGTGTCGCCGCGGTTCTCCTTTACTATGGCCCCACACATTGTAGTTGTGTTCTGTTATGATATGACCACACACACTGGAGATGTATTCTGTTATGATATGGCCCCACACATTGTAGACGTGTTCTGTTTGATTTTATATGGCCACACACACCGTAGAGTGTGTTCTATTATGGTATGGCCCCACATGTCTTACAATGTGTTCTGTTTGATTTTCATATGGCCACATACATCGTAGAGTGTGTTCTGTTATGGTATGGCCCCACACATCGTACAATGTGTTCTGTTGATTTTTAGGGCCACACATCTGGATGATGTGCTCTGATTGAGGTATTGCAGGGCCGTGGGACACATAGGAAATCTATAATTACATAAACAGTGAGTTTGCTAGAATGCATATCCTGATGCTTATCGAATGTTCAATTTATGTTAAGTTGATAAGATGCATATGTTGATGGCATGTTAAATATAATTTAAGTATGATATGATTGAATAATAGGCTTACTTACTGAGTGTAAACTCATTAAACCTTCACAATGTTTTTCAGAGCCTCAGGGTTTGTTGGCCAGATGACAACCCAAGAGGGGGGGGTGAATTGGGTTCTTTAAAAATTTAGCCTTTTAAATAGTTTGCTTAAGAAGAATGAAAGCAAATGCAATGTAAATACAAGTGCAGTAAATAAAATAGAGATAGAGATAGAGTCAATGAATCACGGCAAACACAAGGATTTTATAGTGGTTCGGTGTATCCAACACCTACGTCCACTCCCAAGATTCACTTGGGTCCACACTATAATCTTCCTTGATTACAGCCGAGTTGTTTTACAAGCTCACAACTCAAACTTGTTGTTTTTCCGGGATCACAACGAACCCAGCTGGTTTTCCGGGCTCACCAGCACAAAAACCCTAACACAAGCTTTACCAAGCTTGTACCGAGGTAAGACTACCTCCACTAGTTCAATCCCCCAGATTGAACTAGATACAAATAATAGAAAATAGTGTTTTTCAAGTACACAGCTCCTCAATGAGCAGATAATCAATTAAAAGAATAAAGTTTAGAAAAGCCTGATTTGTAGTTGGTTGGCTTTTGAGCTTTTCTTCTTTCTTCTTTCATCTTCTCCTTGAGTGTGAATCGGGCCTCAGCTCGATTCTTCACGTTGAAGCAGTTGGAGTTTTGAGCTTTTTCTTCCTTTCTTTGAAGTTGAAAATCTTTTGATTTGCTCTTGAATAGCTCTTGGATTTTCTTCTGAAGCTTTCTTGGATTGTTGAACTTGAGCACAGACGAAGCTTCCTTTGATTTCACACTTTTTCTTTCACTCTATTTTGAATCTCGGATTTTTTCAAATGATGCTCTGTTTTTTCGATTTTTTCTTTTTCTCTTTTGATGTGTATATCTCTCTATTTTTCTATCTTTGATTTGAAAACGCTTCTCTATTTATAGATTCTGCAAAAATATAGCCGTTAGAAACAAAGAAAATAGCCGTTAAAAAAAATCTTACCGTTGGCGCTGAGTTGGCATCAAAAAAATCTCGCCCAGATTTGCTGGAGTCGACTCCTGCTTTCCCGAGTCGGCTCGAAGACGCGATACCAAAAATAGAAATATTCAGAAAGTTAAAGGGTCGACTCATCGAAAATAAGGTGTCGACTCCTGACAGTCGGGGGTCGACTCATGAAAAGCAAGGGGTCGACTCGCGAAGTGCTCAGAAAAACACTCCTCTGGTGTCTGAGCGAGTCGACTCACACAGTCATGGAGTCGGCTCGACAGAATCGGGGTCGACTCATGAAATTACAGGGGTCGACTCGTGAAAACATCTTTTACTGAGTGGAGTCGACTCTGAAACTCTAGAGTCGGCTCCGGAACGTATCAAAAATCAGAGAATTTTCTGATTGACTTGAAATTCGTTCCAGATTCATTTTAAATCAATTTTTTGACTTGAATATAATAAAATTGTCATTAGGAATCAATTCAAGAAATGTTCCAAAAACTCATTGATTGAAATATGAAGTATAAAAATTTCTTTTTGAAAGCTTAAACATGGAGCTTGAAGTTACTTTCAAATTGATTAAAGTCATACTTAACATACTCATTGATTGTTCTAAATAAATTCATTGCTCATGTAAATAAACTCATTGCATCTTTTAATATACTCATGGCTTTTGGTAATCATCAAAATCAATAAGATTGGGGCAACAATTTCTCAACAATCTCCCCAACAATCTCCCCCTTTTTGATGATGACAAAAACATTGAGTATATGCATGATTGATTAATGAATTTATTTTATTTTCATAGTTAGGCTTAGGCTCCCCCTGAATGAGGTAGCTCCCCCTATGAAACTCAATTAAATATTCCATTCATTCAATTTAAGCTTAATTTCAATTTTTTAATTTCTCCCCATGTATATGTAGTTATAAAACTCTCCCCCTTTTTTGTTATCAACAAAAAGGTAGAGATGCATTAAACATAATCATTCATTCAAGATACGTTTTAACAAAATCTGAGATTCATTGATAATAGGAGAAATACATTTAAACTTAGATTACATTGATCATTCAAAACATAACTTTTTCATTACATCAAAGTATCAAAATGTAAAACATAAATGAACTTCATTACATTGCAAAGACTAAGCATCTAATACATCAAAAGTGAGTCCTTACAATCCTAGTTAAGTGATCTATAATATTTTTCATTCCATCAGTTTGAATCTTACATAATCCTTCAGTCTCTCATCTACAAAAGTGCAAGCAGTCAATATTTTGTCTTGGAGTTCAGCATTGCATTTTGCATATGTTTCACCATCTCCACAGACGTCTTTAAGTTCTTCAAATATATTCTTTAGATCTCCACTTAAAGACTCAGATGAAGTGCTAAGAGTTGATTCTATCTTGGTGATCCGATCATCTAAAGAGTAAAGAGTTTCTTTAAGATTCATAAATTTATCATCAAACTCTGATTTCAATTTATCTGCCTGATCATCAAGAAGACCTTTAAGCTGCCTTAACTGAAGATCTGAGAAACCGACAGATGAAGATGATGATGATCAACCATCGGAGCAGGGGAAGGGCAGGAGCAGGAACAGGAGAGCTCGGAGGTACAGGCGAAGAATGTCTAACTGACGGTCCCGGTGCCTCAATGTCCGCGGCTCTATCTTCCATCAAACCTTTCCTTTCCCATCTGCCATTCCTTCTTCACAAAACCCATTCTATGTATAGTGGCCAAACTATAGAAATCGGTATGTCTTAAATTCCTCATTGGCTCACTATCTGATATGACAATCCCTTGGCTTTGAAAATTTTAGTAAGTATCATGCCATAGGGTAAACTGGATTTTCTCTTGCTTCCACAATCGGCAATGTACCATAATATCATGCTTGGAAGATTAATGGGTTTACCAGTTACTATTGCATCCATTACAAATATATCTCTTTCGGAAACATAATCAAATCTCCCAATCTTGGGGAATAGGATTCTACTACAAATATTGTGGAGAAATCTCAATTCTAAGGATAGTTGATTAGCAAATACCTCTTCAAAACCAACAATCTCCCTGTTAAGCAATCTAGATAGAGCTGGGCTTCTATCTTCAGAAGAAAAGTAGATGTACCTGACACTGGAAGATCCAACAATCTTGAAAGCAAATCCACTGTCACTGAAATTCTATTTCCTCTAATGATGCTTACAAGTCCATTGTCTCCTCTAGATAGATTCTTATAAAATTCCTTGACTAGGGCTGGGTAGGTAGGACAATCTAAAGAACAAATCTTCTCCCAACCCATCTCAATCAACTGCCTCCCCACTAGAAATCCTTCTGCCTCAAATAATTCAAAATCAACTTTCCTCCCGGTTGTTATACTCTATCGGCAAGTCGATCTACCTGTGATGGAGCCGTAGAGGGAGAAGCACTAGGAGTCGAAGAAGATGAGGTTGAATCCAAGCTCGGTGAAGGCTCACGAGCGGGACGCCTCACGGTCTTCCTCACCGCCCTCTTCCTTTTTACTCCGGCCGCACCAAGGTTAGATCCACGGGTTTTAGGGGCCATTTGATCTATGGAAGGGTTAATCAGGGATTTCTAAGGATTTGGAAGGTCAGGAAAAATTTTGGAGAGAGTATTTGGATGATTTGAAAAGATTGAAATGAGCGGCGAGTCGACTCTGCCCTAGATAAATCGACCTGGGACCACTTCGAGTCGGCTCCGCAAAGAGAGGGGTCGACTCCGGGTAGTCACAGAAAATCCCGAAGTGGAGTCGACTCGCGCAGAGAAGGGGTCGACTCTAGAGTTTCAGTAGAAACATGGAGTCGACTCCGATACTCACCGAGTCGGCTCCGAGACCATTTCAGAGCAAAAAACATAAAGTTTCAAATAATCTGAAATGTGTCCGGATAATGATCATAAAAATTGATAAAATAATCATTGGATTTTAATAGATCAATTAGATATGAATTCTAGATAAGATTTCCTTAAAGATCAGGGATTTGAAAGAATTTTAGATAAAATTTCCTTAGGGGTTTCAAATTCATTCTAATGGATCACAAATCCCTAACTCTCCTCTAAGATAACAGAATCTTTCTTCACTCAAGGGTTTTGTAAATATATCTGCTAATTGATCTTCAGTATTAACATAATCAAGACAAATTTCATTATTGGCAACATGTTCTCTTATAAAATGATATCTAATTTCTATGTTTTGTTCTAGAATGTTGAATTGGATTTTTTGTTAGATTAATTGCACTTGTATTATCACATCTTATAGGTGTTTATCAAGTGTGATACCATAGTCTTCAAGTTGTCGCTTAATCCATAGGATTTGAGCACAGCAACTTCCAGCTGCAACATATTCAGCTTCAGTAGTTGATAATGCAACTGAATTTTGCTTTTTGCTAAACCATGAGATTAAGTTACTTCCTAAGAATTGGCATGCACCACTTGTGCTTTTTCTATCTAACTTACATCCAGCATAATCAGAATCAGTATATGCAATTAAGTTCAATGTTGAGTCTCTAGAATACCATAAACCTACATTTTTTGTTCCACTTAAGTATCTTAGTATTCTTTTAACAGCAATTAAATGTGATTCTTTAGGTTCAGACTGAAATCTAGCACATAAGCAAACAGCAAACATTATGTCTGGTCTACTTGCAGTTAAGTAAAGTAGGGATCCGATTATACCTCGATAATATTTTTGATCAACCTTCTTACCTTCTTCATCTTTGTCCAGCTTGCATGAAGGACTCATTGGTGTTCCGAGGGGTTTGATTGATTCCATACCAAACTTCTTTAGAATTTCTCTTGTGTATTTTGTTTGGTTGATAAAGATTCCCTCTTTGCTTTGTTTGATTTGGAGTCCAAGGAAGAAGTTGAGTTCTCCCATCATGCTCATTTCAAATTCACCCTGCATTAACTTAGCAAATTCTTGACATAGAAGATTGTTAGTAGCACCAAAAATAATATCATCAACATATATTTGAACTACTAATAAATCTTTACTTTTTCTTTTCAAAAATAATGTTTTATCTACATTTCCTCTTACAAAATCATTTTCAATTAAGAATTTACTTAATCTATCATACCAAGCTCTAGGTGCTTGTTTCAAACCATATAAAGCTTTGTGCAATTTAAAAACGTGATTTGAAAATTCATGATCTTCAAAACCTGGTGGTTGTTCTACATATACTTCTTCATTTATAAATCCATTTAGAAAAGCACTTTTTACATCCATTTGAAATAAGTTAAAATTCATGTGACATGCAAATGCAAGTAATAGTCTAATGGCTTCTAATCTAGCTACTGGTGCAAAGGTTTCATCAAAATCAATACCTTCTTCTTGATTATATCCTTTTGCAACTAATCTAGCTTTGTTTCTAATTACTATGCCATTTTCATCTAGTTTATTTCTAAATATCCATTTTGATCCTATAACAGAATGACTTTTAGGTCTTTCTACTAATATCCATACATTATTTCTAGTGAATTGATTTAATTCTTCTTGCATTGCTAACATCCAATTATTATCTTTTTCAGCTTCTTCAATAGTTTTAGGTTCAATTTGTGATACAAATGCAAGATGATTACTAATATTTCTCATAGATGATCTAGTTCTTATTCCTTGAGATGGATCACCTATAATCAATTCCTTAGGGTGACTATAAGCATATCTCCAATCCCTTGGAAGATCCATATCATTATGATTAGTGTTAGTATCATCATCCTTAGGTGAATCATTATCTTTAGCGTCTTGCTCATGATCTGAAGATACATCAATATTTAATTTTTCAAGATCTTTCTCAATTATGTTTGTATCTTCTTCATCATCAAACTTTTCGGAACGAGTTGCTAAAGATTCATCAAAAACTACATGAATGGATTCTTCAACAACTAAGGTTTTCTTGTTAAATACTCTATATGCTTTACTAGTTATTGAATATCCTAAGAATATTCCTTCATCAGATTTAGCATCAAATTTGCCTAAATTATTTTTACCATTATTGTGAACAAAGCATTTACAACCAAATGCATGAAAATATTTAATGTTGGGTTTTCTATCATGCCATAATTCATAAGGTGTTTTCTTTAAAATAGGTCTTATTAAAGCTCTATTTAGGATGTAACATGCTGTGTTAATAGCTTCCGCCCAAAAGTATTTTGGGAGTTTACTTTCACATAGCATGGTACGGGCCATGTCTTCTAGAGTCCTATTTTTCCTTTCAACTACTCCATTTTGTTGAGGGGTTCTTGGTGCAAAAAATTATGATTAATACCATTTTCATTGCAAAAACTTTTAAATAAATGATTTTCAAATTCAGTTCCATGATCACTTCTTAGAGACACTATGGTAGTGTTTTTCTCTGTTGGCCCAGATGACAACCCAAGAGGGGGGGGAGGGGGGGTGAATTGGGTTCTTTAAAAAATTAGCCTTTTAAAATAGTTTGCTTAAGAAGAATGAAGGCAAATGCAATGTAAATATAAAGTGCAGTGAATAAAACAGAGATAGAGATAGAGTCAATGGAAGCACGGCAAACACAAAATTTTATAGTGGTTTGGTGTATCCAACACCTACGTCCACTCCCAAGATTCACTTGGGTCCACACTATAATCTTCCTTGATTACAGCTGAGTTGTTTTACAAGCTCACAACTCAAACTTGTTGTTTTCCCAGGATCACAACGAACCCAGCCGGTTTTCGGGCTCACCAGCACAAAAACCCTAACACAAGCTATACCAAGCTTGTACCGAGGTAAGACTACCTCCACTAGTTCAATCCCCCGGATTGAACTAGACACAAACAAAAGAATAATATTTTTCAGTATACAGCTCCTCAATGAGCAAATAATCAAATAAAAGAACAAGGTTTAGAAAAGCCTGATTTGTAGTTGGTTGGCTTTTGAGCTTTTCTTCTTTTCTTCTTTTCTTCTTCTCCTTGCTGGATTGAATCAAGCCTCAGCTCCGATTCTTCACAGTTGAAGCAGTTGAGAAGAGTTGAGAAGCTAGAAACTGATCCTCTTTCTCCAATCAGGGAAATCCACCAAAACTTTGATTTGAATGCCTTGGATTCCTCTTGAGCTTTTTGGAGTGGAGTGGATTTGAGCTAGAAGATTTTTCTCTTGAGATTCAGGCTCTCTCTTTTTCAGATTTTTGAATTGGATTTCTCTATTTCCGATTTTCCTCTTTATTTTTTCATTTTTTTCTCTCTTCTTCTTTTTGAATGATAGTCTTCCCTTTTTATAGATTTCTTTCAAGCCATTTTTGGAAGAAAACTATCCATTGGAGTGTACCTTGTAACAAAATATATCGTTAGAAATAAGGTAAAATAGAAATATTACCGTTAGAGCTGATCTGGCAGTTTGATTTTTCGTTCCAGGTGGGTTGGAGTCGACTCTAACTTTTCTGGAGTCGGCTCTAACTCGAAACACTTTTATCCATTAATTCTGGAGTCGTCTCTGACTTTTCTGGGGTCGACAAGAAACTTTTCTGGAGTCGACTCTAACATACCCGGAGTCGACTCTAAGTCAGGGCCAGAAAAATCAACGTTCTGTTTCTTCTGTGAGAGTCGGCTCTAACAGTCTCAGAGTCGACTCTAACTTCCGTGCCAGATTCTGGAGTCGGCTCTATGATTCTCGGAGTTGACTCTAATGTCTGCAATCTTACCTAGACATTAGATTCGATCCAGAACACGATTTAACTCCTGATTTTGATCATTCAATTGACTTATAATCTGAAAAACTTAATCAAAATCATTATAGCCTTCAATTATTATACTCAAATAGTTTTGTTAATCATCAAAATCATCAATTGGGTCAACAATCTCCCCCTTTTTGATGATAATAAAAACTTTGAGTATGCATAAAAAAAATTCATTCGAACTAACGATTATAGTCATTTTAAAGCTTAAAATATTTTTAATGAAGGATTTGATGCTAATATTCAAAGTGATCTTTTAAAATTGTGCATGAGTTCTATATAAGCCATCGATTATGAACATTTAAACTAAATGTACAGAAAATTGCAATTAAGCTTGTTGTTAAGCTTCCCCTGCATTGAATAGCTCCCCCTATATATAAAAATTGAATTTTAATTGAACTAATCAAAATTCCAAGTCTCTTTTTTTTTTTTTTCATAAATAGTCATTTCTCCCCCTTTCTTTCTTTCTTTTTGCATATTCAACCATCTCTCATTAAAATCTCAAGTCTTCTTTTCTTTGCATATTCAACCATCTCTTCCCCTTTTTTGTTATCAGCAATAAGGAGAGTATTAGATAAAGAAAGTTATTAGAGAAAAATTGTAGGTTCAATAAGACATAGGGATTCAAGCAGTCAATCATAGACAGATTTAAAAATGTGTAATTGCATTTCATAAGTAAGATACATTACATAAGTTGATTCATGTACATTCCAAAATAAAATACATTAGATATTCAAAAATTCCTAAGTACAAACTATCAAAAATCAAGGTCAGATATGTTTGAATACAATTTTCTTCAAGTGACCTATGATTTTCATTACATCATCTTTTTGAGATTTCTTAAAATTTTCAAGACAAGCTTCAATCTGTGAGACTGCAAGGCCAATGTCCTTCTTCAGTTGACCAGTTGCATGAACATAAGATCCCGAGCCATCAGCAATGCCTTCCATCCTTTCAAAGATTTTGTGAAGATCAGCACCAAAGGATTCAACAGAATTGCTTATGGAAAAGGAAATCATGTCAAGTCTCGAGTTAAGTTCTTCTTTTAGCTGATTGAAGTCTTCTTTTAATTGATTAATCTCATGAGATCTCTGACTGTCATATTCAGCAAGCAAGGCTCTCAACTGACCAATCTGCTCATCAGAGAATCTCCCAGAAGCAGTAATAGACAGATGTGGAGGAGAGGGAACTGTGCTCGGTCCGGCCTCTGAAGGTCCAGCTGTAGATGGTCCCGCAATAAATGGATCAGGGACTGATGGTCCCGCAATGGATGGTCCAGGGATATCTTCTACTCTGGCCTCTTCAGCTCTATCTCTCTCAGCTCTTTCTTCTCGTCCTCCTTTCATCCATATACCATTTAACTTCTTGAAGCCCATCCGATGAATAGTAGAAATACTATAATAGTCAGTGTGCCTTAATTTCCTTAGGGGTTCATTATCCATAATAAGCATACCTTGGCTTCTAAAGATCAATATCAGAATCATACCATATGGCAGTGTAGATCTTTTCTTTGTAGCAGCCTCTGCCATATAACCAATCATCATGCCAGCTAGGTTGACTGGCCTTCCAGTTATAATACAATCCATCAAAAGAATGTCTCGCTCCGAGACGTACTCAAATCTATCAATTTTGGGGAATAAAATTCTTCCACATATGTTGTGAAGTAACCTGAGCTCCAGATTTAATTGATTTGCAAGAATTTCCTCAAACTCGGTTACATTCCTCCCTAACATTCTTGACAATGCGCCACTTCTATCATCATGCTGATATTCCATAATACCAATTGTGGGCATTTCTAACAAATTTCAAGTATTTCAGCGGTTATTGTGACTCTTGTTCCTCTTACAATACTGATTAAATCGCCTTCTCCTCTACTCAAATCATTGTAAAACTCTCTGACTAGTGCAGGATAAGTGGGGATATCTAATGAACAAATCTTTTCCCACCCCATTTCTTTCAAACATCTTCCTATTGAAAAGCCCTCCGACTCAAAGAAATAAAAATTGACCTTCCTTCCAGTTGTAATAGTCTTACCGGCTAGATGATCTACTTTGGTTGAAGTGGGTGAAGGAGGAGAATCTTCTTGAGTGGCCGAAGAGGAGAATGACGAGGGTTGCCTCCGAATCGTGCGACGCCTCGTGGGAACGGACGCTCCTCCGATGAAACCGCACCTCTTAGGTGCCATTGAGAAGATTGGAATGTTTAATCAAAGGTTTTGAGAAGGTTGGGGAGGTTGGAAAGGCTTTGGAACTCCTTGGAGGGGTTTGGGAGACGGATAAAATGATTTGGGGTTGACTCCGCCTTTTTATTTTTGACCTAGTTCGACCTAGAGTCGACTCCCGAAAACTGGGTGTCGGCTCCGAACCAGAAAGTCTGTCAGCGCTCGAATTAGAGTCGGCTCTACAAAAGCCGGAGTTGGCTCTAATTGCTTAGACAGAACATCAAAAACTAAGGTGTCGACTCCACAAACTGTTAGAGTCGACTCTAACAGTTTCAGAGATAAAAAATCAAGTTTCAAGAATCTGAAACTATTCACATTAATCATCAAACTATAGATAAATATTCCTTAGCAATTGGGGAAACAATGAATCAAGATCTAGATAGATTTCCTTATTGAATTTCAAGATTTTTCAAGAAATTGATGAAATCTAGATAGTTGTCCTTAAGAGTTTCAAAAATTATTCCAAAGGATCACAAACTCCTAACTCTCCTCTAAGATAACAAAATCTCTCTTCACTTAAGGGTTTTGTAAATATATCTGCTAATTGTTCTTCAGTATTACATAATCAAGACAAATTTCATTATTGGTAACATGTTCTCTTATAAAATGATATCTAATTTCAATATGTTTTGTTCTAGAATGTTGAATTGGATTTTTAGTTAGATTGATTGCACTTGTATTATCACATCTTATAGGTGTTTATCAAGTGTGATACCATAGTCTTCAAGTTGTCGCTTAATCCATAGGATTTGAGCACAGCAACTTCCAGCTGCAACATATTCAGCTTCAGTAGTTGATAATGCAACCGAATTTTGCTTTTTGCTAAACCATGAGATTAAGTTACTTCCTAAGAATTGGCATGCACCACTTGTGCTTTTTCTATCTAACTTACATCCAGCATAATCAGAATCAGAGTATGCAATCAGATTTAATGTTGAGTCTCTAGAATACCATAAACCTACATTTTTTGTTCCACTTAAGTATCTTAGTATTCTTTTAACAGCAATTAAATGTGATTCTTTAGGTTCAGACTGAAATCTAGCACATAAGCAAATAGCAAACATTATGTCTGGTCTACTTGCAGTTAAGTAAAGTAGGGATCCGATTATACCTCGATAATATTTTTGATCAACCTTCTTACCTTCTTCATCTTTGTCCAGCTTGCATGAAGGACTCATTGGTGTTCCGAGGGGTTTGATTGATTCCATACCAAACTTCTTTAGAATTTCTCTTGTGTACTTTGTTTGGTTGATGAAGATTCCCTCTTTGCTTTGTTTGATTTGGAGTCCAAGGAAGAAGTTGAGTTCTCCCATCATGCTCATTTCAAATTCTCCCTGCATTAACTTAGCAAACTCTTGACATAGAAGATTGTTAGTAGCACCAAAAAATGTCATCAACATATATTTGAACTACTAATAAATCTTTATCTTTTCTTTTCAAAAACAATGTTTTATCAACATTTCCTCTTGTAAAATCATTTTCAATTAAAAATTTACTTAATCTATCATACCAAGCTCTAGGTGCTTGTTTCAAACCATATAAAGCTTTGTGCAATTTAAAAACGTGATTTGAAATTCATGATCTTCAAAACCTGGTGGTTGTTCTACAAATACTTCTTCATTTATAATCCATTTAAAAATACACTTTTTACATCCATTTGAAATAAATTAAAGTTCATGTGACATGCAAATGCAAGTAATAGCCTAATGGCTTCTAATCTAGCTACAGGTGCAAAGGTTTCATCAAAATCAATACCTTCTTCTTGATTATATCCTTTTGCAACTAATCTAGCTTTGTTTCTAATTACTATGCCATTTTCATCTAGTTTATTTCTAAAAACCCATTTTGATCCTATAACAGAATGATCTTTAGGTCTTTCACTAATGTCCATACATTATTTCTAGTGAATTGATTTAATTCTTCTTGCATAGCTAACATCCAATTATTATCTTTTTCAGCTTCTTCAATAGTTTTAGGTTCAATTTGTGATACAAATGCAAGATGATTACTAATATTTCTCATAGATGATCTAGTTCTTATTCCTTGAGATGGATCACCTATAATCAATTCCTTGGGATGACTATAAGCGTATCTCCAATCTCTTGGTAGATCTACATCATTATGATTAGTATTAATATCATCATCCTTAGGTGAATCATTATCTTTAGCTTCTTGTTCATGATCTGAAGATACATCAATATTAATTTTTCAAGATCTTTTCAAATGTTTGTATCTTCCTCATCATCAATTTTTGGAACTTGATGCTAAAGATTCATCAAAACTACATGAATGATTCTTCAACAATTAAAGTTCCTTTGTTAAATACTCTATATGCTTTACTAGTTGTTGAATATCCTAAGAATATTCCTTCATCAGATTTAGCATCAAATTTGCCTAAATTATTTTTACCATTATTATGAATAAAACATTTACAACCAAATGCATGAAAATATTTAATGTTGGGTTTTCTATCATGCCATAATTCATAAGGTGTTTTCTTTAAAATAGGTCTTATTAATGCTCTATTTAGGATGTAGCATGCTGTGTTAATAGCTTCCGCCCAAAAGTATTTCGGAGTTTACTTTCACATAGCATGGTACGGGCCATGTCTTCTAGAGTCCTATTTTTCCTTTCAACTACTCCATTTTGTTGAGGGGTTCTAGGTGCAGAAAAATTATGATTAATACCATTTTCATTGCAAAAACTTTCAAATAAGTGATTTTCAAATTCAGTTCCATGATCACTTCTTAGAGACACTATGGTAGTATTTTTCTCATTTGTGACTTTCTTGAAGAATTTCAGGAATATCGAGAAAGTCTCATCTTTGTGAGCTAAAAACATTACCCAAGTGAATCTAGAGTAATCATCTACTATCACAAGACCATATTTCTTTCCTCCTAGACTTGTGGTTCTAGTTGGTCCAAAAAGGTCCATGTGAAGTAGCTCTAATGGCCTAGAAGTTGAAACAACATTTTTAGATTTAAAAGAACTTCTCGTTTGTTTTCCAAACTGACATGCATCACATATTTTTATTTTCAAAATCTATTTTAGGTAGACCTTTTACTAAATCCATTCTAATTAGTTTTGAAATTAGGTGTGTGCTTGCATGACCTAATCTTCGATGCCACAACCAACCAATCTCATTCATATTAGCATTATTAGCAACTAAGCAATGATTATTAGTAGACAAATTGTCTAAGTCAATCAAGTATACATTGCCATTTCTATTTCCAATAAAAACAATGCTATTATCAATGGATTAGCTACTGTGCATATAGAAGATTCAAATGATACTTTAAAACCTTTGTCACATAATTGGCTTATACTAATTAAGTTATGCTTTAAACCATCAACATAAAGTACATTTTTAATAAATGTGGAGGGAGTTATTTGAATGTTACCAAACCCCAAGATTTGGCCTTTGCCATTGTCGCCAAATGTAACAACTCCTCCTTTCTTTTCTTCAAGGGTGATGAATTCTTCTTTGTCACCCGTCATATGTCTTGAGCAGCCACTATCAAGATACCACTTTCTCTTTGATCTCTTGGCCACAAGACATTCCTGCAATGAAATCAAACTTTATGTTTAGGTACCCAAGCTTTCTTGGGTCCTTCATGGTTAGTAGCAACAAATATTGTTCCTTTCGGAACCCATATTTTCTTTCCTTTAATATTTAAGTTTTTATTAGGTTTTAGAAATTTACATTCATAAGATTTATGTCCTTTTTGATTACATTTAAAGCATGTAAAATTACTTTGGCCAGCACGCACAAAAATATTTTTCAGTGATTTTTGTTTTCTTAAAGTGTTATATCCTAATCCAGCTTTGTCAAAAACTGCTTTTTGACTATTTAATAACATGTCCAATTTAGTTGAGCTTAAGGTAAACTTATCAACTATGTTCTTATGTTTTTCAACCTCTTTCCTTAGTTTATCATTTTCATTGGAAATTATTCTTTTTCTTTTATCAAAATTTCATTTTCAGATTTAAGTTTCTTAACTTCATTATTAAGATCTTCCTTTTCTTTAATGAAAGTTAATTTTCATTTTTCAAAAACTTGTATTTCTTTTTCAAAACCTTGAAATCCCCAACAAGTTCATTAAAAGCATCAAATAATTCATCAAATGCAAATTCATCGCAAGGGTTATCGGTACTTACCTCATCATTGTCGTCCGCCATAAAACATATGTTTGCGACTTCCTTTTGTTCTTCTTCTTCGGAAGAAGATTCCTCGCTATCACTCCAAGTCGCCATATAAGCCTTCTTTTCTTTTTGTAGGCTTTCTTCAATTTAGGACATTCATTCCTAAAGTGCCCCGGTTTATTACACTCATAGCAAGTCAAGGGGTCTTTCTCTTTTTCTTTGTCCTTGTCCTTGTTCTTATCCTTTTCTCCTTCCCACTTTGCTTCCAAATTTCTTCTTGTGGAAGGGTTTCTTTCTCCTCATGAATCTTTTAAACTTTTTAGCTAAGAGAGCAGTCTCTTCATCATCATCATCATCATCATCATCGCTGCTGCTCTCTTCTTCTTTTGCAGCTTTGAGGGCAATCACTTTCTTCTTCTTTGTGTCCTCCTCTACATGCTGCTTCATTGTCAGCTCATGGGTCATAAGTGATCCTAGAAGCTCCTCTAAGGGTAGAGTGTTGAGGTCCTTTGCTTCTTGGATTGCTGTCATTTTTGCTTCCCATGATCTTGGTAGTGACCTAAGAATTTTTCGAACAAGTTCTGAGTTAGTATATGTCTTACCAAGACTTTTCAAACCATTTACAATATCTGTAAATCTAGTGTACATGCATGCAATGGTTTCAGATTGTTCCATGCTAAACAATCATATTTATGAACAAGAATATTAATTTTAGATTCTTTTACTTGGTTGGTTCCCTCATGGGTAACCTCTAATCTATCCCAAATCTCCTTTGCGGAATTACATGTGGAGATTCTATTAAATTCATTAGCATCTAAAGAGCAATATAAAACATTCATGGCTTTAGCGTTAAGCTGTGCCATCTTCCTATCATTATCATTCCAGTCCCTTTCGGGCTTAGGAACAATAGTGCCATCAATAACATGTGTGGGTGTACTAGGTCCATTAATTATAACACCCCATAGTTCATAGTCAGAAGCTTGAATGAATATCCTCATTCTAGCTTTCCAATATGAATAATTTGAACCATTAAACAGTGAAGGTCTATTCGTAGAATGACCTTCAGCAAATGATCCAACTTGTGTTGCCATTTGGATCTTTAGCTCTTGATCGTGTGATCAAAATCTAATGAGCACTGGCTCTGATACCAATTGTTGGCCCAGATGACAACCCAAGAGGGGGGGGGGTGAATTGGGTTCTTTAAAAAATTAGCCTTTTAAAATAGTTTGCTTAAGAAGAATGAAGGCAAATGCAATGTAAATACAAAGTGCAGTGAATAAAATAGAGATAGAGATAGAGTCAATGGAAGCACGGCAAACACAAAGATTTTATAGTGGTTCGGTGTATCCAACACCTACGTCCACTCCCAAGATTCACTTGGGTCCACACTATAATCTTCCTTGATTACAGCTGAGTTGTTTTACAAGCTCACAACTCAAACTTGTTGTTTTCCCGGGATCACAACGAACCCAGCTGGTTTTCCGGGCTCACCAGCACAAAAACCTAACACAAGCTATACCAAGCTTGTACCGAGGTAAGACTACCTCACTAGTTCAATCCCCCAGATTGAACTAGACACAAATAAAAGAAATATGTTTTTCAAGTATACAGCTCCTCAATGAGCAGATAATCAAATAAAAGAACAAGGTTTAGAAAAGCCTGATTTGTAGTTGGTTGGCTTTTGAGCTTTTCTTCTTTTCTTCTTTTCTTCTTCTCCTTGCTGGATTGAATCAAGCCTCAGCTCCGATTCTTCACAGTTGAAGCAGTTGAGAAGAGTTGAGAAGCTAGAAACTGATCCTCTTTATCCAATCAGGGAAATCCACCAAAACTTTGATTTGAATGCCTTGGATTCCTCTTGAGCTTTTTGGAGTGGAGTGGATTTGAGCTAGAAGATTTTTCTCTTGAGATTCAGGCTCTCTCTTTTTCGGATTTTTGAATTGGGATTTCTCTATTTCCGATTTTCCTCTTTGTTTTTCTATTTTTTCTCTCTTCTTCTTTTTGAATGATAGTCTTCCCTTTTTATAGATTTCTTTCAAGCCATTTTTGGAAGAAAACTATCCGTTGGAGTGTACCTTGTAACAAATATATCCGTTAGAAATAAGGTAAAATAGAAATATTACCGTTAGAGCTGATCTGGCAGTTTGATTTTTCGTTCCAGGTGGGTTGGAGTTGACTCTAACTTTTCTGGAGTTGGCTCTAACTCGAAACACTTTTAGCCGTTAATTCTGGAGTCGTCTCTGACTTTTCTGGGGTCGACAAGAAACTTTTCTGGAGTCGACTCTAACATACCCGGAGTCGACTCTAAGTTAGGGCCAAAAAAATCAACGTTCTGTTTCTTCTGTGAGAGTCGGCTCTAACAGTCTCGGAGTCGACTCTAACTTCCGTGCCAGATTCTGGAGTCGGCTTTGTGATTCTCGGAGTCGACTCTAATGTCTGCAATCTTACCTAGACATTAGATTCGATCCAGAACACAATTTAACTCCTGATTTGATCATTCAATTGACTTATAATCTAAAAAACTTAATCAAAATCATTAGAGCCTTCAATTGTTATACTCAAATAGTTTTGTTAATCATCAAAATCATCAATTGGGTCAACATTCTCATTTGTGACTTTCTTGAAAAATTTTAGGAATATCGAGAAAGTCTCATCTTTGTGAGCTAAAAACATTACCCAAGTGAATCTAGAGTAATCATCTACAATCACAAGACCATATTTCTTTCCTCCTAGACTTGTGGTTCTAGTTGGTCCAAAAAGGTCCATGTGAAGTAGCTCTAATGGCCTAGAAGTTGAAACAACATTTTTAGATTTAAAAGAACTTCTCGTTTGTTTTCCAAACTGACATGCATCACATATTTTGTTATTTTCAAAATCTATTTTAGGTAGACCTTTTACTAAATCCATTCTAATTAGTTTTGAAATCAGGTGTGTGCTTGCGTGACCTAATCTTTGATGCCACAACCAACCAATCTCATTCATATTAGCATTATTAGCAACTAAGCAATGATTATTAGTAGACAAATTGTCTAAGTCAATCAAGTATACATTGCCATTTCTATTTCCAATAAAAATAATGCTATTATCAATGGTATTAGCTACTGTGCATATAGAAGATTCAAATGATACTTTAAAACCTTTGTCACATAATTGGCTTATACTAATTAAGTTATGCTTTAAACCATCAACATAAAGTACATTTTCAATATATGTGGAGGGAGTTATTTGAATGTTATCAAACCCCAAGATTTGGCCTTTGCCATTGTCGCCAAAAGTAACAACTCCTCCTTTCTTTTCTTCAAGGGTGATGAATTCTTCTTTGTCACCCGTCATATGTCTTGAGCAGCCACTATCAAGATACCACTTTGTCTTTGATCTCTTGGCCACAAGACATTCCTGCAATGAAATCAAACTTTATGTTTAGGTACCCAAGCTTTCTTGGGTCCTTCATGGTTAGTAGCAACAAATATTGTTCCTTTCGGAACCCATATTTTCTTCCCTTTAATATTTAAGTTTTTATTAGGTTTTAGAATTTTACATTCATAAGATTTATGTCCTGTTTGATTACATTTAAAGCATGTAAAATTACTTTGGCCAGCAGCACAAAAATATTTTTCAGTGATTTTTGTTTTCTTAAAGTGTTATACCCTAATCCAGCTTTGTCAAAAACTGCTTTTTGACTATTTAATAACATGTCCAATTTAGCTGAGCTTAAGGTAAACTTATCAACTATGTTCTTATGTTTTTCAACCTCTTTCCTTAGTTTATCATTTTCATTGAAAATTAATTCTTTTTCTTTTATCAAAATTTTATTTTCAGATTTAAGTTTCTTAACTTCATTATTAAGATCTTCCTTGTCTTTAATGAAGGTTGAATTTTTATTTTTCAAAAACTTGTATTTATTTTTCAAAACCTTGAAATCCTTGACAAGTTCATTAAAGGCATCAAATAATTCATCAAATGCAAACTCATCGCAAGGGTTATCGGAACTTACCTCATCGTTGTCGTCCGCCATAAAACATACATTTGCGACTTTCTTTTGTTCTTCTTCTTCGGAAGAAGTTTCCTCGCTATCACTCCAAGTCACCACATAAGCCTTCTTTTTCTTTTGTAGGCTTTCTTCAATTTAGGACATTAATTCCTAAAGTGCCCCGGTTTATTACACTCATAGCAAGTCAAGGGGTCTTTCTCTTTTTCTTTGTCCTTGTCCTTGTTCTTATCCTTTTCTCCTTCCCACTTTGCTCCAAATTTCTTCTTGTGGAAGGGTTTCTTTCTCCTCATGAATCTTTTAAACTTTTTAGCTAAGAGAGCAGTCTCTTCATCATCATCATCATCATCGCTGCTGCTCTCTTCTTCTTTTGCAGCTTTGAGGGCAATTACTTTCTTCTTCTTTGTTTCCTCCTCTACATGCTGCTTCATTGTCAGCTCATGGGTCATAAGTGATCCTAGAAGCTTCTCTAAGGGTAGAGTGTTGAGGTCCTTTGCTTCTTGGATTGCTGTCATTTTTGCTTCCCATGATCTTGGTAATGACCTAAGAATTTTCCGAACAAGTTCTGAGTTAGTATATATCTTACCAAGACTTTTTAAATCATTTACAATATCTGTAAATCTAGTATACATGCATGCAATGGTTTCAGATTGTTCCATGCTAAACAACTCATATTTATGAACAAAAATATTAATTTAGATTCTTTTACTTGGTTGGTACCCTCATGGGTAACCTCTAGTCTATCCCAAATCTCCTTTGCGGAATTATATGTGGAGATTCTATTAAATTCATTAGCATCTAAAGAGCAATATAAGACATTCATGGCTTTAGCGTTAAGCTGTGCCATCTTCCTATCATTATCATTCCAGTCCCTTTCGGGCTTAGGAACAATAGTGCCATCAATAACATGTGTGGGTGTACTAGGTCCATTAATTATAACACCCCATAATTCATAATCAGAAGCTTGAATGAATATCCTCATTCTTGCTTTCCAATAAGAATAATTTGAACCATTAAACAGTGGAGGTCTATTCGTAGAATGACCTTCAGCAAATGATCCAACTTGAGTTGCCATTTGGATCTTTAGCTCTTGATCGTGTGATCAAAATCTAATGAGCACTCGCTCTGATACCAATTGTTGGCCCAGATGACAACCCAAGAGGGGGAGGGTGAATTGGGTTCTTTAAAAATTTAGCCTTTTATAATAGTTTACTTAAGAAGAATGAAAGCAAATGCAATGTAAATACTAAGTGCAGTGAATAAAACAGAGATAGAGATAGAGTCAATGTAATCACGGCAAACACAAGGCTTTTATAGTGGTTCGGTGTATCCAACACCTACGTCCACTCCCAAGATTCACTTGGGTCCACACTATAATCTTCCTTGATTACATCCGAGTTGTTTTACAAGCTCACAACTCAAACTTATTGTTTTTTCCGAGATCACAACGAACCCAGCTGGTTTTTCAGGCTCACCAGCACAAAAACCCTAACACAAGCTTTACCAAGCTTGTACCGAGGTAAGACTACCTCCACTAGTTCAATCCCCCAGATTGAACTAGATACAAATAATAGAAAATAGTGTTTTTCAAGTACACAGCTCCTCAATGAGCAGATAATCAATTAAAAGAATAAAGTTTAGAAAAGCCTGATTTGTAGTTGGTTGGCTTTTGAGCTTTTCTTCTTTTCTTCTATTCTTCTTCTCCTTGCTAGATTGAATCAAGCCTCAGCTCCGATTCTTCACAATTGAAGCAGTTGAGAAGGTTTTGAGCTTTTTCTTCCTTTCTTTGTAAGTTGAAAATCTTTTGATTTGCTCTTGAATAGCTCTTGGATTTTGTTCTGAAGCTTTCGTGCATTGTTGAACTTGAGCACAGACGAAGCTTCCTTTGATTTCACACTTTTTCTTTCACTCTATTTTGAATCTCGGATTTTTTCAAATGATGCTCTGTTTTTCCAATTTTTCCTTTTTCTCTCTTGATGTGTATATCTTCTCTATTTTTCTATCTTTGATTTGAAAACGTCTTCTCTATTTATAGATTCTGCAAAAATATAGCCGTTAGAAACAAAGAAATATAGCCATTAAAGAAAAATCATACCGTTGGCGCTGAGTTGGCATTCAGAAAAATCTCGCCCAGATTTGATGGAGTCGACTCCTGCTTTCCGCGAGTCGGCTCGAAGACGCAATACCAAAAATAGAAATATTCAGAAAGTTAAAGGGTTGACTCATCGAAAATAAGGTGTCGACTCCTGACAGTCGGGGGTCGACTCATGAAAAGCAAGGGGTCGACTCGCGAAATGCTCAGAAAAACACTCCTCTGGTGTCTGAGCGGAGTCGACTCACACAATCATGGAGTCGGCTCGACAGAATCGGGGGTCGACTCATGAAATTACAGGGGTCGACTCGTGAAAACAAGGAAACTCTGTTTACTGAGTGGAGTCGACTCTGAAACTCTAGAGTCGGCTCCGGAACGTATCAAAAATCAGAGAATTTTCTGATTGACTTGAAATTCATTCCAGATTCATTTTAAATCAATTTTTTGACTTGAATATAATAAAATTGTCTTTAGGAATCAATTCAAGAAATGTTCCAAAAACTCATTGATTGAAATATGAAGTATAAAAATTTCTTTTTGAAAGCTTAAACATGGAGCTTGAAGTAACTTTCAAATTGATTAAAGGTCATACTTAACATACTCATTGATTGTTCTAAATAAATTCATTGCTCATGTAAATAAACTCATTGCATCTTTTAATATACTCATGGCTTTTGGTAATCATCAAAATCAATAAGATTAGGGCAACAATCTCTCAACAATCTCCCCAACAGGGTTGATGATGGATATTCGGAGTTGATGGAGCTCCTAATAAATAAAATAAGAACCATTGTATTGGTGTAATCCTATTATGTTTGTGTGTAGGGCTTGTTGTAGCCCAACTTTATTAGCATGACTTGAGTGTAGGGTTTGAAACCCAAAACTTATAACTATCTTTTGTATTATGGTTGGTTTTCATATTTGTTGCCTCATTTGAATCGTATATCAAGATTTTTAAGACGCCTTGCGTGCCCGGCACGCGGTGGGTTATCACCCTAGCCCAATGTTTGGGTCTGGGGCATGACAGCTTTAGTGGTATCAGAGCCTAAGTTTTGACCTTAGGGACACATACATGATGACACTCTAGGCAAAATACTAGGATGACATTGAGATAATTATAATGAATTTTAGATATTATACTTTGAAAGCCTAAAATTTAAAGGTTATCAAGATATTAATTGAAATATAAATTTGATAGGAATTAAGAATGAACCATCGCAAGCTAATGATTTTATGTGGGCTCCCTGGCTGGTAGCCTTGACCAGTGGGGAGGCCTAGGGGCTTCTATAGGTTTTAGCTCCGTCAAACTTGTTGGAAATGACTCGTAGCAGTTTCAGACCTTTAAATAATATGGGAGATGAAACTTTAATTGGATATGCAATAAAAGATAGATGAATATATGGAATATGATATAATAGTTGAAAATTGCAATTGATGACTAATAGGACTAAGATAACATCATTATGTCCATATTGCAATTGAGTTGATATGTGGATTTTGAGGTATTAAATCTGAATTTGAATGTGGATGTATAAAATAAATTTTTATTTGTAGAACTTACATTGTTGATATTGTAAGTTTAAGATTATGAGCTAATCTGCTGGTTATAGAGATGATTAAAATTGATGATATTTTGGTAATCAAATAGTTAACTACATATTTTTGATCAATTACAATTGAGTACTTTCTGAATTTGAGTCTAGCTGGATAAGTATATATAGTGAATTTTACTAAGAGAACTTTTATTATGGATATTACATGTTCAAAACTGATTGTTACTTTGCTAGATATGCAGATGGTTGATACTGATGTTAATGAAATAGTTGACTGCATATTATATCTTGATGGATCATTTAGGAAGATTATAAAATTTTAAATTCTGAGACAATTACTGTTTAAGTTTTTGAGAGCAGTAGACTCTATTAATCTTTAGAACTGATTTTGGCTATAAATGATCAAATATTTTGATGGTAGAAAGTGAAAGATTTTAGCAATAATGAGAATAAGATAAACTCCACTGATAAATAATTTCATGAGAATTTTCATCTGTTAATAGATTTCTAAATCAAGATATCTATTCATTAAATTATTGTGCCTTTCTTCATAGTTCCTAAGTAGATATCTTTCTCTAGGATGGATAAATTATCAATCAGCCATAAGTGGCATAATTATTAAGAAAATAGGAGGGAGATGATTTTATTTTGATTATTATCAATTATGGATTATGGTTAAGGATACATCTACTATCACTTTCAAATCATAAAGAGATTGCTATAACTTCCAATTATGTCTTTTGGATGGTAAGTGCATTTTCAATCTTTATTGACCTTATAAGTCTTGTATCTATCTGAGCTAGATTAGTGAAGTCACTGTGAGATATTTGAAGGGTTTAAATTAGTTGGTCATGTTATGGTATGAGACATTGCATAATCAATAGATGATTTTGATAATCATTGGTAACAAAATAATCGATTCAAGAATTTGAATCATTTAAATTGCATTATTTATTGAGGATATACTGACCTATTCAAGAGAAATTGATTGGTTATGATGGTATTATTGATAAATATGAAGGAGATAAATTAATCATACTGATGATTAATGATGGCACTATTATTCAAAGAAATTAAATTAATTGATTATGATAATTATGAAAGATATCCTAAATGATTAGCATAATATTCATTGATGTTAGCTTGAAGTATTCAAGAGTAAAACCTAGTATGTTATGATGATTAAAATAAGTGTTGTAATGATTAATGGCACATTCAACTATTTATGAGTTGAGAGAGCATTGGAAGAAAACTATCTTATATTTAATTCAAAAGAACTTGGAACTGTCTTATCGAGGAATTAATAGTAATTGATATAGGTTATTACCTTAAGAATTGATGACATAATACGTGTGATGGACTCTATGATATTTATGATGATTGTGTTGTGAGAAGTTAAGGTATTAAAAAAAAGATGACAGGAAAGAAATACTTCTTAAGGAATTCAATTTTATTTGGTAGAAAGATCAAATTAATTGTTGAAGTTGGATACGCCATTTGGGTACCTAGGAATGAAATAAAAGTTTGCTAGTGAGTATCTTTAATGGTACAAAATTTGTGGACATTTAATTTCGAGGATGAAATTTTAGTGGGTTAAATGTTAATATTTTTTTTGGTTTAATGGTAAACTGCGTAAATTGAGTCTGAACCCATTTGTCTCACTCTCCTAATTCGATGATATCTTCATAAAGCTTTGTGGATTAAGCTGAAATTCTGTCCAGCCTTCCACCCTCAAATAGATGGACAATCTGCATGAACCAATTAGATTTTGATGATATACTGCAAGCTTGTGTAATAGATTTTGGAGGTGCTTGGCATAAATTTTTACCTTTAGTGAAATTGCTTATTTTATTACCAAGCCAATATTCAAATGGATTCATTTCAATTGTCTATGATAAAAGGTATAGATTTTCTTCATATTGAGATGAGATGAGAGAGAGAAAAGTTTGGTTACTGAGCTAGTTTAACAACTATGAAAAGTATCATTAATTAAAGCAGCTTCATGTAGCTCAGAGATAATAGAAAAGTTATGTTGATGTTAAACAAAAAGATTTGAAATTTCAGGTTGAAGGTCATTTGGAAGTTTTACTAACTAATGATGTAATGAGGTTTGTGTTTAGAGGTGAATTGAGTCCACAATATATTGGGCCATTTGAGATGTTGATCAAGAAATAGGAGGTGGCTTATAGCTTAGCACTGCCTTCATTACTCTTTGGGGTGTTTAATGTGTTTCATATCTTTACGATTAAGGAGGAATATTCTAAGCTCCCGTTATGAACCAATTTAACTTAAGAAAGAATTGACTTATGAAGATCATCTTGTATGCATCGTGGACCGCAAGGATCAAGTTCTGAGATGGTGTAGCATTCCTGATATCAAGGTTCAGTGGAGTAATCATTCTGAGAAGGAGGCTATTTGGTAGCTTGAGGAGGAAATGAAAAACTTGGGAATTTGAAAAAAAAAATGAAAAAAAGAAGTATCCACAATTACTTGCAAGTAAATTCTCTATTCAAGATTGTTGATAAATCATATTTGAATTCTATAGTTATTTGATGTGTGTCAATTTGGAGGACGAAATTTTATAAGGGGGGGAGAATGTAACCCCCCAGCATTTATTTAAGGAAACCTGTCACCTAGAGTTTATTATGACATTTAGGTTCCCAGTATGACACTTGGATTCCCGAGTCTTTGCGTGTCTGATGGGTTTTTCGAATCCCTAGACCGAGGCGTTGCGTGATGTTTATAATGAGTTGGAGGCTGACTCCCTCCTTGAATCGGTGCTCATCTCCTCCAGATAATCTCCTGCCCATCCTCATAATGCCTGTGAGAGAGAGAGAGAGAGAGCGGATCAGGAGAACTTCGAAGCGATCAGCGATCCCGTGAATCTCTCAACAATAGGCGCTGCCCTTCCGGACTTCGTTCTACATGATTGGAGTCGAATTCGGAGACCCAAAGCTCGGATTTCCACCGCATTGTCTTCTATTGCTTGGGGAAACTTCAATGGTCGCTGAAATATGTTCGATTTTGGTGAGTTCTACTGCTCGAGGGACCATAAGTTTGAGATTTTGCCCATTGGATCTCGTTCCGAGCCCCGTGTGAGGAAAGTGATTGTTTAGCATGAGAGCTCGAGATTTTGGTGAATCTGTTGGAAGGAGAATTTGTTTGGTGTTGTCTTGATGTTCTGTGGACTGCTCGTGATGAAGTGCCAGAGAGTTCTTACGGTGGAGGGAGTCATGGAGGCTTGTGTTAGGGCTTTTAGGATGGATAGAAAGAGACATCCAGCATGACTCTATGGCCCTGGAAGTTTGTGCCTTTCTCCATTTATCTATGGAAGAGAAGTCTATGAGAAACGCAAGAGAAATCTATTACAACTCTGTGACCATGGAGGCAGTATTGGTACTACAGCACATGTCATAGGAGGTGACCACTACAATTTTTGCTGAAGCTGGTGTTATTGGAGCTACTGGAGTTATGATTGTACATAGATGTCTAAATAGCTAGTTAACCATTTAGGATTAGCATACCGAGGTAAGTAAGTCTATTTATAATTAATAATTTATAACTCATGGTTTTATAGTTTGCAAGTATATTATGAGATAAGGAAAACGGAAGTTTATTTGGTTTGATTATTTTGAATGGTATCATAAATCTACATGAGCATTTATTATGACTATAGTAGCTGATAATATTTGAAAGAAATAGTTTCTTGGTGTATGTGCAAAAATATAAATTCTTTTATTTGCAAAATATGTTGGGATGACCATATGCATTGCTAATAATGTACAAACCACTGTATATGTAATATGAGAAATTGATGCATGATGAGTGACATACAAATATGATGATAACAGTGTGATAGACTAATATGTGTCACCGCAGTTCTCATTTGGCCTCACACATCGGTAGGGTGTGTTTGTTTGAGTATGTATGGCCTCACACATCTAGAGGATGTGTTTTGATTAATTTGTAGGGCCATGGGACACATACGAAAATAATAATTACATAAACAGTGGTTTGTTTACATTACATAATCTGGTATTTATTGCATAATCTGGTAAGTAAGACTATTATACAAATTTAATAATTGTTTAATTGATAAATTGAGTATATACAGTTTGCATGCATTTTTATAAATAAGAAGAAAATAGAAATTTATCTGAATTGTCTATGTAGCATGGAACTGTGGATTACAAATGAATTTATATGATTATAGTGATTGGTAATATTATGATTTATTGATGTATATGCCAGAAATGTGATTGCATGTACGATATGTTTATATTGAGGTGATTATATGCATTTTCCTAGTACTATGCAAATCACTATGAGGTAATGTGAGGTACAGATGCATGATGTAATTGTGATGAAAATGTTATATAGATTTATATGTGTCGCCGCGGTTCTCCTTTACTATGGCCCCACACATTGTAGTTGTGTTCTGTTATGATATGGCCACACACACTGGAGATGTATTCTGTTATGATATGGCCCCACACATTGTAGACGTGTTCTATTGATTTTATATGGCCACACACACCGTAGAGTGTGTTCTGTTATGGTATGGCCCCACATGTCTTACAATGTGTTTTGTTTGATTTTTATATGGCCACATACATCGTAGAGTGTGTTCTATTATGGTATGGCCCCACACATCGTACAATGTGTTCTATTGATTTTTAGGGCCACACATCTGGAAAATGTGCTCTGATTGAGGTATTGCAGGGCCGTGGGATACATAGGAAATCTATAATTACATAAACAGTGAGTTTGCTAGAATGCATATCCTGATGCTTATCGAATGTTCAATTTATGTTAAGTTGATAAGATGCATATATTGATGGCATGTTAAATATAATTCAAGTATGATATGATTGTATAATAGGCTTACTTACTGAGTGTAAACTCATTAAACCTTCACAATGTTTTTCAGAGCCTCAGGGTTGATGATGGATATTCGGAGTTGATGGAGCTCCTAATAAATAAAATAAGAACCATTGTATTAGTGTAATCCTATTATGTTTGTGTGTAGGGCTTGTTGTAGCCCAACTTTATTAGCATGACTTGAGTGTAGGGTTTGAAACCCAAAACTTATAACTATCTTTTGTATTATGGTTGGTTTTCATATTTGTTGCCTCATTTGAATCGTATATCAAGATTTTTAAGACGCCTTGCGTGCCCGGCACGTGGCGGGTTGTCACCCTAGCCCAATGTTTGGGTCTGGGGTGTGACATTTCCCCTACGTGCTTACCAATTATTTTCTCTAAGTACATTATATATGGAATCAGAGAAGAAATCGAGAACCAGCAGAATGTAAAGAAACAAAATGCAGTTAAGAGTTTTCTATGAGTATATTTCGTTTTATAAAAACTGAAAATAGAAGTGCTCGAAATTAAAGAAGTTTATATGAAGAATTTGGGCTCCTTGATGTCAATGCCACGTTTGTCTTAAATCCTTCTGTTCCATGGAATACAATATGTTTCTGTAACATATCATGCCACCTATCAGTTGTTTCCTCTTTATAACTCTACTTGCTTCGAAAGACAAATTAGGATTATTTTATTTTAATATACATGATTACAACTAGTTTTATTGAGATGCTAGCAACGAATACGACCTGCAAACCCTACCATTCCAACCCAACTCAAACCTATGCATTCAAACCTGACCTGAACAATCCGTTAGGTTTATATTATTTTCCATGAAACTTACTCAAGCAATCAATTATTGGAGGACCAGATCAAAAGGCCAAAGCCAATATGAAACTCGGTCTAACTAGGGGGAAGCATGCCCACATTTGACACAATCCATCTACAGGCCTAATCGCAACTTATTATGATTGCAATAGGTTGAGCATATAGCACCACACAAACATAATACAAATGTACGTTGGAAGTAACTCATTTGGTTATGAGTTTCACAAAAAAAATCAGGCTCATTGCACAATCATATATTGAACAATACTATCCAGCTTCACTTCATATATCAACACTCAATTCGGTAGTTCAAATGAGTTTTGCAATTTTCAGATCTGAATGTAATCAGACTCAATTCTCATGCTAGTAGGTTAAGCTGTCCTGATTTTTAGACATTGAATGAAACAATGACTTGTGCATGTGTTGTTTTATTTTAAACTTTAAATTCAGAACATGAACAAATCATTGCCTCAAAGTGTTGCTATTAGCACTTTTTTCTGTTTGATAGCAGTGCTATTAAAATTTAGCCTTCAAGAATCAATCTCTTAAGATTACACAATGAATTAAAATTTTAGGCGGAAACAATTGAAATTTAAGATAGATGTACAAGATTTACATTTAATCTTATGAAAATGGTTCTTGAAGACTGCATGAACTCTCTTAGGAGGTCTTGTGGACTTAGGAACACAATGTGGCTTCTCCTACAATGACGAAGCTGATATTATCTTCAAGGCAGTCATGGTGTTAGGGAAGGAGAAGGTTGCCCTCAAAGTAGTCTGATTGCTTCTCCCTTATGTTTGTTTTGGCTTGAAGCTTATTGTTAATTTTGCTTATTTCTTTCTCTTTCCTCTATGATTGTACTCACTAGGAATATTCAAGGAGCCAAAGCACCTGAGAAGTTCCATGCTGTCAAAGAGCTTCTGGCCTGATTGGACCAAAATGCATAGCCCAAATTGAAAACTCCTGATGGAAGACACTAATAATGAATAATATTGAATGATCTTAATAGAAGTTTAAGTACTAAACTATAATTAACACAGCTATAGGTGGTGGATCAATTTTAAAGAAGATTATTAATAAATCAACTACAACATAATTTCTCTTGAGAGAATACAAAATAGGATTGGGTTGAGTTCTAGGCAGAAATGGAGCCTGGGCTTTAGATCGAGGCTAGGCCCAACAGTGGCCCAAATTGATGGGCCTTATTTTTAGACCCAACAACAACCCCAATAGTCTTAGGTACTTGTATTGAATATACATATCAGTACCAAGCTGAGATATGCTGAATTAACCTGCATTCGGGTGTACTGACACTATCAATGTGGTATCGGTGCAGAATCTGCCACTGAAATGTTGAACCTTTGTCTTAGATTGGTCCACAACTCGACTTGGGGCCAACTTGACCTAGCTCGACAGGCTGGTCGCAATTTACCATAACCCTCCTCATTTATCAAGTCTTAGGATTGGTTATATATAAAACTTTATCTCTAGTTGGAGTTACTAAGGTAGCACTTAAATAAAGCATTTTTATGTGGTAGTTGAGCAGAACCTTTTTTTTAATGGTAATTGAATGACTTCATCGAACTTAAATAAAACTTTTTTGTTTTTGGTGGTAATTGAATGGACTCATCAAAACGACTCCTGTAGCAGGAGTAGAATATGTTTGACCAAGTGGATATCTCAGTGTTAAGATCATGAATGCTTGATAGAGATGATTGATTCAAAATGCTCAGCCTAACCTGAAAGATTCCAAGTGGAATATCCTAACAATGAATACTAAATGATCTTAATAGAAGCTTAAGCACAAAACTACTAACATAGGTACAGCAAGTAGATCAACTTCAAAGAAGATTGTTAATAAATCAACTACACACAAGCTTGCAGTTAAAACACTGGTGTGAATGAGAGTCTGAACTTTAGCTAATCCTATATACAGACCAAGGTAGCACTTGAGTAAAACTTAATTGAATTAGAACTTTATTTTTGGGTGGTAGTTGGGTTTCTTCATCAAAACGTCTCATTTAGCATGAGTTGAATTTGTTTGACTCAGTGGATGCTTTGGAGTTAAGATGATTAATGCTTGCTTGATAGGGACTGAATTTCATGTACTAACTTTTATGTTTCCTTTCTAGAGAACGATTTTTCATGAGATAATAAGATCATTTGTAAAGATATTATGTTTTTATGCTTTGTCTTTTAACCAAGCCTTGAAATTTGTTATCTTGTTGCAGACGATGCTGAAGATTAGAGATTGGAGGGTTATGGTTTGCCAATTGCTCTGTTTCAATGTTGGGATGGTACTGTTGTAGTATCCACAGCTTTCTTTTCAAAAATTTTCATATCCAGCAGTGATGTAACTACTATTTATCGTTTGCTCTATCTCTACTGTGTTTGACTTTAAAGTCTTGTTTCAAAATAAGAATTAGGGAACAGCTATTATCAGCTGAATGGATTTTCAATGCTCTTCTGGAATCAATCAATGGCTTGCATGTAACAGTTACAGTCCGTTATTCAATAAATTGCAAAGTCATACCAGTCTAATTTGTGTTATACAATCCATACCCGGCCTAATTTGTGTTGTACCGTTTATCCACTGTCAACCAGCAAGCATGCTGCACTCTAAAGCAGGAGGGCTATCTCGCTTCAGACCTCTGGTGCGTTCTCTTAGCAGATTCCCAATTTGGACACATGGACCAGAACTCTGAATATTCTAAAGTGCATGCACGGCAAACAACATCAATGGCGATGGACGATACTCGCTAGAAAGCCCTCCCTAACTCGTATGCTGGTACCTTAAAGCAATGAACGTTGTAGAAAGAGAATGGAAAGTCCGAAGTTCATTGTAGAAAGAGAATGGAAAGTCCGAAGTTTATCGTAGAAAGAAATATGTTATATGCTTATAACTTAAAGTTCACTTAATATCAATTAATTTTTACTTAAGCTTTTGAGTTACATAGTTTTGATCCGCTAATAGGTTAATTGGGTAAGTAGATGGATTTGGAGCATTACAAATGGTATCAAAATCGATCTGAGTATACGAAAATTAATGAACATTAGGATAGGATTAATCATGAGATGGTGGTAAAGTTTCGTCATAGCATGGAGTATGCACTTCAAGTAGTAGATTCTCTTCAATGGTTCCGGAATAAATTTTGGCTAGCTTATGATATGCAACGAAGACATTACATTATAATGGATAAGATTGTAATGAAAAAAAAAATGCTTATAACTGAGTTTATTTGCTATCAATTAAGTTTTAATTGAGCTTTTAGGTTATAGTGATTTTTGCTCGCTTATGAATTAATTAAGCTAATAAATGAGCATTAGCCACTATCAAATTTTCTTTTTCCGCAAAAATCAAACGGTACCGTCAATAGATTCGAACAATAATCTCTTTTCCAGAGCCACAGCCTACCCATCCGATTGGACTTCAGGTAAAACGTGTCGATTAAACCTAATGGAGAAGATCAGAGGAAACCTGACCTTTCTGAGGTAGGCCACTCAGCAGGAGCAGTCCTCGTGCAAATGCTCTTCGGACTCCTCATGCTGGCTGGCGCCAGAGGTTTCAGGTCAGGGTCCAGAAGCTCCTCTCGCCTTGAGGTCGATGTCCCAATCCTAGATTGCATGAGGTGTAGACCCATACTCAAAAGCTCCATCAACACTAGGCCGATGCTGGATACCTCTCTTTCCTCATTAGCTTTGATGGAGTAGGCATACTTTGTCCGGTGAAGCCGATGGACGCAGGCATTCTGTAATAAGTTTGGAAGGTGCTTGCTTGTATTATACCTGGATCCATGTACCCGTAAGAACCGGCAAACCAAGAGCCAGATTCGGTATATTGTTTCGAGTCTACTTGGTTGCTCTCGACGACTGCCTTCGCCAGCCCCAAATCTCTAAGTATTGCCTCCATGTCCCTATCGAGCAGTCATGATGCAGATATTCCGCTCCCCTGCAAGCCCCATGGCAATCTTTAATATCCTCTCCGTCTCCTTCTTCTTCTTCTTCTTTTGACTCACCAGCAAGTCCCACATGTTGCCAATCTCCATTGTACTCATATATATCAGCAGATTATTGCTGATGGAGCCGGTTGACCCCATGGGCAATAAAGACAGCAATTTTTGGATGGCATCCTATCGAGACGGCCATCCTCAGCGGCCTTCCCGAACGGCTTAATTCTTAAGCGGCCTCGCTACTCTACTTGGCTTTCTTTTGAAGGATGCAATGGACATTTAATTCCATTTACGAGCATCAAGGCATTTATTGCCTTATTCTCAATTATGGCTGCCACGTCCCCCTTGTGTCAGCGTCGGCCTCAATGCGTCGGCCTCAACAGCACCTTAACATCGGCCTCGCGTCTCCGCGTCGACCTCCTACCGATGTGCATCCATTTGCTAGGCATTTATTGCCTTATTCTCTCCCATATTTATAGCCTTTATGGCCTCAAAGGCCATGATTATCCCTTATTCTCATTTATGGCTGCCACGCTAGCCCCCTCGCGTCGGCCTCAACAGTGTCGGCGTCGGTTGTTGCCGGCCTCAATAGCACCTGGCGTCGGCCTCAACAGCGTCGGCCTCACGTCCACGTAGGCCTCCTTGCATCCACTTGCTAGGTATTTATTGCCTTATTCTCTCCCATATTTATAGCCTTTATGGCCTCAAAGGCCACGATTATCCAGGCAATTATTGCCTTATTCTCATTTATGGCTGCCACGTTAGCCCCCTAGCGTCGGCGTCGGCCTCGCATCCGCGTCGGCCTCCTACCGACGTGCATCCACTTGCTAGGCATTTATTGCCTTATTCTCCCATATTTATAGCCTTTATTGTCACCACCCCATCTCGACGTCGGCCTCGGCATCGCCTCAGCAACGGCGTCGGCCTTGGTGTCGGCATCGGCCTCGGTCGGTCGGCATCGGCCTCGGTACGGCCCTGCAACGGTCCAAACCGTCTAGAAGCCGATTTTTCAGGGGTAAATCGATCCAGATCAGGTAAATTCAACCCTTATCTTGGGAAGAAGATTAGGGACTCCAGCCAGCAGGTTTTGGATAAGATTTGGAGGGGAAAACAAACCTTATCCATAAGCAACCAATTTGGAGATATGGATAAGATCTTAAGATAGTTTGTTGAGAATATCTTGGGGATTATCCAAGCCATCTTTGGAGCTGTTCTGGATCAGATTTCAGGCGTCCTATCCAGCAGTGAAGAGTCGTTCATCAGCCGGCTAGGAGGAGATAAGATTTGGAGATGGGCGGTGGCCTTTTTGGAGACGTTGCATGGGATAAAGATAAGATCAAGGGGGATCTTTGGATAAGGTTGCAGCAACCTATAAATAGAGGGGGTTGAGATCTACATGAAGGGCATTAGATCAATCCATGAGAGGATTAGATGATAGAACGTGAGAGAGAAAAGATCTGATTGGGAGAAGATCTTCCTACGTTCTAAGGAAGGGACACCCGAGTGGAGTTCGGGTGGGCGCCACTAAACGACCAGAGAAGGTTCGTGAGGTTGGCAAGCGGCTGGATCAGCGGAGATCGCAGCGGCGCAGGTCTAAGTCAGGAGGACTTAGGCGAGTACGGGACGTGGCCGATACGCACAGGCGGTGCACGGGTGCGAGGCATCTGCAGGTCAGTTTTCGTTGAGTGAGGTTGGGGCGGGCACTTTGAGAGATCTTTGTTAGGGACAGAGAGGAGTGCTTTTGTAGCCTACGGGCAACCTCATTATTTTCCAAGTTACTTAGTAGAGAGTTCTTGGTTGGGAAGGCTTTGCCTCCCGTATATCTTGGTGTTTGGGTGGGACTTTGTTCTTCGGGGATTTTTATTCATTGTTCTGGGATAAGGCTGGTTAGGGGAAGGGTTTCTCTAACGCCATCACCGGTAGACGCAAGGACCTAGTGGCATAGGGAGCGCTTGCGTGTGCCAATTGAAAGTCTGGTGACAAGGAGGTATTAGAGCTAGGAGAAGAGGTATCAGAGCCCGGTTGAAGACAAGTTCCAAGCAAGCCCAATCAGATGGCGAGAGCGGTAGGAGACCGCATGACCCGTTTGGAGGGTATTGTGGGAGATCCAGGAGAGGGATCAACCATGAATCTTGTAGCTGTATGCGCGGAGTTGAGCATACAGTTGGCTGAGTTGCGCACTTCGCACGACCAATTGACAGAGGCGCACGAGGGGCTGCTTCGCAACCTTGAACATCGAAGCATGCAACAACAACGATCAGACTTGGCCATGGAGGAGAGATTGGAGCTTCGGATCCATGCTTTGGAGCAGGAGGTGATCCGTTTGAGGCAAGAGGCACGGAGTCCAGTCCACATGATCGGTGCTCCGACAAAGGAAGCGAATGTTCAGGAGCCTAAGACCTTCGGCAGAGTCAGGAGCGCGACGGAAGTGGAGAACTTCGTGTGGGACATGGAGACTTACTTTCGTGCGGCAAAGATCCCAGCACCCGATCAGGTGGATCGGGCCTTGACATATCTGGAGGAAAACTCCAAGCTCTGGTGGAGGACCAGAACGGCCGAGGATGACCGTGTGGGGCGTCCCAGAATCGAGACCTGGGAGATCTTCAAGAGGGAACTGAAGGCTCAGTTCCAGCCAAGCAACGCAGGGTGGCTTGCTCGAGAGAACCTGAGGAAGCTGCGGCAGACAGGGAGCATCTAGGAGTACGTGGCGCAGTTCAGCAATCAACTTCTGGAGGTGTCCAATATGTCCGAGGAAGATAAGTTATTTAACTTCCTCGCTGGTCTACAGGGGTGGGCGCAGGCCGACCTTCGCAGGAGGGAGGTGAGGGATATTCCCTCAGCCTTCGTAGCAGCAGAGGCGCTGGTGGACTTTCGCAGCGCTACTACTTCGGGCAGCGGTGGCCAGGGCAAGGGCAAATGCAAGAGTGCATCACCACCGCGTGGTCGAAAAGGCAAGAAGGAAAGTGTTCCACCATGTGCAGCAGCAAAACCAAAGGGACAGGCAACTTTCGCTGGATGCTTCATATGCGGAGGGCCACATCTAGCACGGGAGTGTCCATGAAAGGTGGCGGTAGCGGCCGTCACTACCCAGGTAGACAGGGCATTCGGAGGAGGAGCCAGTAGCGAGGATGGCCCCGCTATAGTCCATCAACACTTTGGCCGCGAGAGACCAACGCCAAGGTTTGATGTACGTGAGGGCTCGGGTCAACGGGAGGACAGTGCGGGCCTTGGTTGATTCCAGCACGACACACAATTTCGTGAGCCAAGGGGCGGCGCACAGATTAGGGCTTGGAGCGCTATCCATGCCTTGTAGGGTGAAGCCAGTCAACTCCGAGGAAATGGAGTCTTTGGGCTAGGCAGAGGCCACATTGGAGGTGGGCTCATGGACTGGGCACTGCAGCATGACGGTCTTGCCAATCGACGACTACAACCTGATACTCGGGATGGACTTCTTCATCAAGAGCAAGGCCATGGTCATGCCTCATCGGAGGGGCATCTTGATCCGGAAAGGCAGGCATCCTTACTTCGTTCCAGTGGAGGGATGGCGTAGGACAGTTGTGAAGGGTGGGTGCAAGAAACGGCCCCACCACCAGACTTGAGGTTATGTGACAACCTCACGCCTAGGCATCGCATGGGAGAGCCTAGGCACGGAGGCCTGCGGCAGGAGGCAGCAGGCAGGATGGCTCGGCGAGTGGGCTATCCAACCGAGGAGGCATCAGGGGGTGCGCGTGGCAGGTGGCCGCATTGGGACTCGGGAGGCTTTGACCAGGAGGGCCAAGGCATGCGACGACGAATAGCGTCAGGAGGATTTTGCGTGGCATGGTGGTCAACGAGGGCGTCGACATCTCAGCGGGGGGAGGATTGTCACCACCCCATCTCGGTGTCGGCCTCAGCAATGGCATCGGCCTCGGCGTCGGCGTCGGCCTCGGTAATGGCCCTGCAACGGCCAGATTCGCCTAGCAACGGTCCAAACCATCCAGAAGCCAATTTTTTATGGGTAAATCGGTCCAGATCAGGTAAATTCGACCCTTATCGTGGGGAGAAGATTAGGGACTCCAGCCAGCAGGTTTTGGATAAGATTTGGAGGGGAAAACATACCTTATCCATAAGCAACCAATTTGGAGATATGGATAAGATCTTAAGATAGTTTGTTGAGAATATCTTGGGGATTATCCAAGCCATCTTTGGAGCTGTTCTGGATCAGATTTCATGCATCCTATCCAGCAGCGAAGAGTCCTTCATCAGCCGGCTAAGAGGAGATAAGATTTGGAGATGGGCGGTGGCCTTTTTGGAGACGTTGCATGGGATAAAGATAAGATCAAGGGGGATCTTTGGATAAGGTTGTAGCAACCTATAAATAGAGGGGGTTGAGGTCTACGTGAATGACATTAGATCAATCCATGAGAGGATTAGATGATAGAACATGAGAGAGAGAAGATCTGATTGGGAGAAGATCTTCCTACGTTCTAAGGAAGGGACACCCGAGTGGAGTTTGGGTGGGCGCCACTAAACGACCAGGGAAGGTTCATGAGGTTGGCAAGCGGCTGGATCAGCGGAGATCGCAGCGGCGCAGGTCTAAGTCAGGAGGACTTAGGCGAGTACGGGACGTGGCCGATATGCACAGGCGGTGCACGGGTGCGAGGCATCTACAAGTCAGTTTTCGTTGAGTGAGGTCGGGGTGGGCACTTTGAGAGTGCTTTTGTAGCCTATGGGCAACCTCATTATTTTCCAAGTTACTTAGTGGAGAGTTCTTGGTTGGGAAGGCTTTTCCTCCCATATATTTTGGTGTTTGGGTGGGACTTTGTTCTTCGGGGATTTTTATTCATTGTTCTGGGGTAAGGCTGGTTAGGGGAAGGGTTTCTCTAACGCCATCACCGGTAGATGCAAGGACCTAGTGGCATAGGGAGCGCTTGCGTGTGCCAATTGAAAGCCCGGTGACATTATAGCCTCAAAGGCCACGATTATATAGGCATTTATTGCCTTATTCTCATTTATGGCTGCCACGTTAGCCCTCTGGCGTCGGCCTCAATAGCGTCAGCGTCGGCCTCAACAGCGCCTTGGCGTCGGCCTCGCGTCTCCGCGTTGGCCTTCTGCCGACGTACATCCACTTGCTAGGCATTTATTGCCTTACTCTCTCTCGTCTTTATAGCATTTATGGCCTCAAAGGCCACGAGCATCCACTCGCTCTAAGGCATTTATAGCATTCTCTCGTACTTATGGCTGCCACATTAGCCCCTTCGGCCTTGGCATTTTCATTCGGCCATGAACAGCTTCGGCCTCGGCTTTTTCCCTGCGGTCTCGGCCTCAGCCCCTTGGTCTATTCTCCTCGGCCGTGAATAGTGTCATGCACGTGAACCGTGTCACATAAACAGTGCCTTGCACGTGAATAGTGCCATAACTCCATAATTAATGCTCTACGAGGGACAGCTGGCTTCAACTTTAAACGACATCTTCTATCCCAATGGTTGCACTTGTGACTAACCTTATCACCCATTGCTGTTCACGCAGAGCTTCCACGTGGCCCATCAACCCGTTCTCTTTTGCCAAGATCACGGGTGGTTACTGCTATACTATGGGCTGTTGCCGATACTTTTGGCACACGTTTAGCAGCTATAACCGATCTTAACAGAAGATATGATTTGGCTGTTATGGACGAAGGGTAAGAGGGACCCCGAACAGGTATATAAAGGGCCCAACCCAACGAGGGAAGGGGGCTCAATCTCTACTCTTTCATTAAAAAATTTCTGTTCTCTAGATCGCTGACTTGAGCATCGGAGGGTCCCCGCCGGAACCACCGGTCCAGGACTTTTCTTGCAGGTTTCCGGCTGAAGGAGGCAGTCCCTATCATTCCTCTGAAGGCCAACGAAGCATTTATGTCGCTTGACGCTCCTCAAAAGTGATTTGGCAGCAACATATTGGCACGCCAGGAAGGGGGGATGTGTTGAAGGAAAGAGAGCTCTGTCTCCCTGACCTATAAGTCTTTGTCCCTTCTAAGATAGCCATGGTGGTGATGCGCATGCCGAAGGTCCTCACTAATCATGCCGGAGGGCATCCGCATAGCCCTGAGTAGCAAAGGACCACTCTCTCTCTATGCTCCTCCCTCACCACCAACCTCAGCTGCTCTAATTAACCAGCTGACCATCCTCAATCAACAAGTTCAAGCCTTAAATGCAGCAGTTCATGAGTTGCAAAAGTAACGCCCGTTGGCTACTCAGCAGCAGCCGAAGCCTCTCACATCTTCCATGATAGCTGCACCAGTTAGCCAGCGATTCACCCGCGGGAAATCTTCTCATAGAGAAGCTTATCACCATCATGCTTCACCTAAGCACCACCGTGAAGCTTTCAAGAGACTGCGGTCTCCTACCTTTTGCTCGAGCAGCCACTCCTCCCCTTACTCATCCTCTGAGCCATCTGGGAAGGACCCTAATCATGAGATGAAGGGGCATCTGGATGAACAACACCGGCGGCCAGAGGAGCTCAATCAAAGGTTCAATAATCAGTCAGAGGCGGCTATCCTTGGCGGCCTTCCTAAACAGCCTCTTCCTCCACAACGGCCACAGCAGCCCCGAGGCTCCATGGAGGCCCAAGACTCCAATGCAGCCTCCAGATCACGGCAGCCTTGGTTTCCTCCACGGTAGCCTCCGGATCCCATGACGACCTCTTCCTCCATGACGGCCCCTCGCAGCGGCTTCTAAATCCCACGACGGCCCCTCATAGCGGCCTCTCGTCCTCAATGGTCAAGCCCCTCATAGCGGCCCCCGAGATCCCACGGTGGCCCGAGAATCCCACGGTGGCCTGAGACTCCACAGCGGCCCCAGATCACGGCGGCTCCGGTTTCCTCCATGGCGGCTCCCAAGTCCATGGCGGCCTCCGACCTCCACGGCAGCTCCCATCCTCTCTCTCTCTCGACGGCCCGAGGCTCCACAGTGGCCCCCGATGTTCACAGAGGCCCCAGGTCCTCCACAGCAGCCGCGTTCCCCAACAGCCACGGTGGCCCAAGACTTCACAGCGGCCTCACTCTCTAGGCGGCCCCCGGCCTCTCCCCGCAGTGACCAAACGAGTGCCATTTTCGCAATTGCAAGGATAAGGCTCCCAGCCGCCTCACTCAACTCCTTTTCCCCCCAACTCTTGCTTCCACCTTGGCTGGGTAAGGTTTACATGCACGTAATATATTCACATAATTGAAGGAATGTGGATTGCATGCACGAGGTTGTGTGCACGCGATGGAAGTCTGTGCTATGGTTGCTGCATCTTAACGATCGTCTTCCAAAGCTATGCTCGTACCGACTCCTCCCACGGACATTGCCAGCTTTGGCCACCATCCCAGCCACGGTCGTTTGGCCAGATCCACGTATCTCGCATCGGCGAGCGATGACACCTCTAGCTCCCGAGCCCATGCGGAAGCGGTAGCTAATCTCTTTGATTTCAATGGCAATCTTCTCCTATATCAGAAGATGCTTGCATAGCATTAGGAAGAACCAATTGGTACACAAAGTTATCAATCACTTCGAGGTTCTTCTTCAGTTGAGCCTCCAGTCCAATGTTCAGAAGCTTCTTGATGTCCCAGAACATATCGACATATCTCTAGAATACCATGGAGTTAAAGTCACCAAAAGCCTTGCTAAAGCGTGTCTCGAACTCATCGGAGCCCAAGAGAGTGTCTAGCTTAGCACCGAACTCCACTTTGAAGATCCTTTCTTTGGTGGCACCACTTCTCATCATCCCCTGTAAAGATTCCATACCAAAAGGATCAGCAGTATAGCTCTCACCGTGGGTAGGCTTGATCAGCCTTCTGAATTAACTCCCTATAGAGAAGAAGGAAAAGGAAATGATGTCCACAACATGGAGAATGATCACTGTAACGCTATGAAGAGAAAAGAGAAGGCGAGCAAACCTAGTTTCAAAGTCAACTCTAGCAGCTGGAGAGCCATAAAAGTGGCTGCGGTGTAGGATTTCTCCTTAAGGAGCTAAAGATTCAGCAAAGCCAGCTCACCAACCAACTTGATTCCCTGGGAGGCAGACCACTAGCGGGCGAAAGCGTTCAAGCCCGTAGAAGAAAAATAAGGGTGCTGCAAGAGCTAAGTACGCTGCACTTAATACTTTTTCTTTCATTGATGCTTAAAAATGTCACGCAGATCGACTCTGTATCGGCATTCAAGACCAACCTCGCGTTAGCATCTCAAAAGCCTGATGTACCATCGGCATCCAAGCCCAGCTCCACGTCGGCAACAAGCCCGAGTCCCCCTCGGCACCAAAGACCGGCCCTGCGTCGGCACCAAAGACCGGCTCCGCGTCGGCAACTAAGACCGGCTCCACATCGGCACCAAAGACCGGCCCCGCGTCGGCACCAAAGACTGGCTCCGTGTTGGCACTCAAGATAGGCTCCGCATCAGAAACTAAGATCGGCTCCACATCGGCACCAAAGACCGGCCCCGCGTTGGTACCAAAGACAGGCCCCACGTCGGCACCAAAGATCGGCTCCGCGTCGGCAACTAAGATCGGCTCCGCATCGGCACCAAAGACCGGCCCCGCGTCGGCACCAAAGACCGGCTCCGCGTCGGCACTCAAGACCGGCTCCACGTCGGCAACTAAGATCGGCTCCGCATCGGCACCAAAGACCGGCCCCACGTCGGCACCAAAGACCGGCTCCGCGTCGGCAACTAAGACCGGCTCCACGTTGGCACCAAAGACCGGCCCCGCATCGGCACTCAAGCCCGGCTCCACATCGGCACTCAAGCTCGGCTCCACGTCGGCAATCCAAGCCCGGCTCCACGTCGGCAACAAGCTCGAGTCCCCCTCAGCACCAAAAGCCCGACTCCGCATTGGCAACTGAAACCCGAGTCTCCCCTCGGCACCAGAAGCCCGACTCCGCATTGGCACCTGAAGCCCGAGTCTCCCCTAGGCACCGGAAGCTCAGCTCAGCATCGGCACTCCAAGCTCGAGACTCCCCCCGGCACTTAAGCTCGACTCCGGTCGGCATCGAAGCCCGAAGCCAGCTCGGCACCAAAGCCCAAAGACTGACTCCAACGCCGGCAGCAAAGATCGTTGGTGCAAAGAAAAAGGCATCTGACGACTCTCAGCTCTCAGGTCACCCTCCGGGGTTAAAGGCTCCCGAGCATGGTCCCACCACAGTGACTCTCGGGTCGCTCTTCGGGGTTCAAAAGGCTCTCGACGGCCTCAACTCTGATTCAGCAGCTTTATCATAGCCTCAACAGCTTCACAGCGGCTCTAACTCTGCCTCAATGGCCAATGGCCAATCGAGTAAGACCTTTATCTAAATTATGTACCAGCAACATATTACTGGTCACCTTCAGCCATCAAGAAGCCCCAAGACAACTCAATTGGAAGAGGCCAACTCCCCAGCTCACAGTTGATGGGCATCCACTTTCAAATTTTATGACAAGTAGAAGACCCAAAGTCAACTCACAGTTAGAAGAAACCGATTCCCCAACTCATAGTTGACGGGCATCCACTTTCGGGCTTTGCATAGGGAGAGGATTACTGGCTGCCAGTCGAGGGTAACCCACTTACCCTCAAACTTTGCTTAAAAGTTTTTTTGAACAGGCAAAAAGCATGGCTCCAAAGAGCATGAAGACGTCTACACAAGGCAGCGCCAAAGGAAAAGGGTTTCCCCACTTGGGAGGAATCATAGTTGAAGTTGATAGGAAAGGGTAGATACGAAGGTAAAAAGTCCTACACTCCTTTCGCTTAGCTAACGCAGGGCACACAAGCTCAAGAGTGTGGGGGGCATTTGATGGGGCCGGTTGACCCCATGGGTAATAAAGACAGCAATTTTTGGATGGCATCCTATCGAGATGGCCATCCTCAGCGGCCTTCCCGAACGGCTTAATTCCTAGGCGGCCTCGCTACTCTACTCGGCTTTCTTTTGAAGGACGCAATGAACATTTAATTCCATCCATGAGCATCAAGGCATTTATTTCCTTATTCTCAATTATGGCTACCACGTTAGCCCCCTTGCGTCAGCGTCGGCCTCAACAGTGCCTGGCATCGGTGTCGGCCTCAACAGTGCCTTAGCATCAGCCTCGCGTCGGCCTCCTACCAACGTGCATCCACTTGCTAGGCATTTATTGCCTTATTCTCTCCCATATTTATATCCTTTATGGCCTCAAAGGCCACGATTATCCGGGCATTTATTGCCTTATTCTCATTTATGACTACCACGGCCTCAACAGCGCCTCGCGTCGGCCTCGCGTCCGCGTGGCCTCCTTGCATCCACTTGCTAGGCATTTATTGCCTTATTCTCTCCCATATTTATAACCTTTATAGCCTCAAAGGCCATGATTATCCAAGCATTTATTGCCTTATTCTCATTTATGGCTGCCACGTTAGCCCCCTGGCGTCGGCCTTAACAGCGCTTGGCGTCGGCCTCAACAAAGTCGGCCTCTTACCGATGTGTATCCACTTGCTAGGCATTTATTACTTTATTCTCCCATATTTATAGCCTTTATAGCCTCAAAGGCCATGATTATACAGGCATTTATTGCCTTATTCTCATTTATGGCTGCCACGTTAGCCCCTTAGGGCATTGGCCTCGCATCTCCGTGTTGGCCTTTTGCGGACCTACATCCACTTGCTAGGCATTTATTTTCTTACTCTCTCCCGTCTTTATAGCATCTATGGCCTCAAAGGCCACAAGCATCCACTCGCTCTAAGGCATTTATAGCATTCTCTCGTACTTATGGCTGCCACGTTAGCTCCTTCGGCCTTGGCTTTTTCATTCGGCCATGAACAGCTTTGGCCTTGGCTTTTTCCCTGTGGTCTCGGCCTCAGCCCCTTGGTCTATTCCCCTCGGCCGTGAATAGTGTCATGCACGTGAACAGTGTCACATGAACAGTGCCTTGCACGTGAATAGTGCCATAACTCCATAATTAATGCTTTACAAGGGACAGCTGGCTTCAACTTTAAACGACATCTTCTATCCCAATGGTTGCACTTGTGACTAACCTTATCACCCATTGCTGTTCACGTAGAGCTTCCACGTGGCCCGTTAACCCGTTCTCTTTTGCCAAGATCACGGACGGTTACTGCTATACTATGGGTCGTTGCCGATACTTATGGCACATGTTTAGCAGCTGTAGTCGATCTTAATAGAAGATATGATTCGGCTGTTATGGACGAAGGGTAAGAGGGACCCCGAACAGGTATATAAAGGGCCCGACCCCAATGAGGGAAGGGGGCTCAATCTCTACTCTTTCATTAAAAAATTCCTGTTCTCTAGATCGCTGACTTGAGCATCGAAGGGTCCCCGCCGGAACTACCGGTCCGAGACTTTTCTTGCAGATTTCCGGCTGAAGGAGGCGGTCCCTATCATTCCTCTGAAGGCCAACGAAGCATTTCTGTCGCTTGATGCTCCTCAAAAGTGATTTGGCGGCAACAATTGTCATTGCTTAGAAAGCCTAGGAGCTTCTCCATATGTTGCTTCCTGAAACCGCTTAGAATCGTCGCCTCCCTTGGAAAGCTCTTATCTTGAAATAAAAACTCCCTCTCCATATGTGCAATTTTCTTCGCAGCCATGGTCTCGCCAGCAGGCAATAAACTTTATAGACAATGCCCGACCATGCTGACCCGATCGCAAGCTCATCACTTAGGTTGCTCATCGCTTCCATGATGGCTTCCCATTTGATATCTCACCTTATGGAAATTTTGTGAGAAATATTTTCTATTTTCAAATCTCCATCTTTCCTTTCCATTTTGGATTTTCATTTTTCACGAAAAAACCCGAGAATGTGTTCATTTATTAAAAATATAAAAATTATTTTAATAAGCATAAATTTGATCATTTAATTCATATACTTTCATAACAATATTAGCTGGTTTTAATTTATTTTGAATTATATTTATTTATTTTTATTTACTTTTTATTTTATTTTGAAGGGGAATAAAAAAAGCAACGGCCAAGGATCTACAGCGTAACAAGTAGTAAAGTATTTTTAGAAAAGGATATCGAATCTACATAGATTAATTATGTTATTAAATACCAAAATTTACTAAATTAATTACTATTTAAAAAATCAAATATAAATGAAACATTCTAATGTAAAATTATTTAATCTCAAAATTAACCAAGCTTAAAATTTAAACATGTAAAAATATGATGAGAATAGATCTAGAGCGATTGATTTCATCTAACAAATCCTACATAATTTATTCTTCTTAATTATTAAATTCTAATAATCCCATGATTAAAAATTTCTTAATTATCCCATATTTTCTCTTGAATGATATCAAAAATATCTTCAATTAACTCATATCTCTATGTGAATTTAATTAATTGAAGACTCATTACGTACTTTAAATTTTTTAAAAATCATATGAATTGCGGTGAAGTATCTCTACTTTGCTCAACTAATAGTGTTTGATTCTAGATATAACTCTTGTAATTCAATTGATTAAACAATAAATTGTAAGAATTAATCATAAGAAATAACAAATCACCTTTCGGTCGCATTGTAATTCAATTAATCAAACAATAAATTATAACATTAATCATAAGAATTAAACGCTCAATCATAAAATATTAAAAATAAAATAACTAATAAAATAAATATTTTGTTCATTGATAGATTACATCAATGCTCTAGAAAAGAAAATTAGTTCATAATAAAAGCAAAAAGAAAACAAATTAGCCTCAAAGATGAGGGGGTGGGAGGGTGGAGGCACTTTGCTGATAAGCTGCAATTCGAATTCATGCCTGGGCAGAGCCAGGCCGCGCCTGCGCACGTGCAGCCTAGGCCGTTCCAGGCATGGCGCAAGCCATGCCGCGCATGCGATATAGCATGGGTCGTGCCAGGCACGATGAGCTAGCATGACGAGTTGTGCCATGCCAGAACGATGGGCCGACCTAGGTCCATGTGTCGTGCCATGCCGGGCTTGAAAAATTCTTTTTTCAAGCCTGGTGCGGCATGGTTTAATGGGCCATGCCAGCACGGCCCGGTTCGTGCCGCTGGCCCATGGGTGGCACGACCCATTGCCCATCGCTACAATACTTATGATGATTTATATAATAGACTAAATACGAAAGAAGATGAAAAGACTATATATAGACTAGCAAAACTAAGAAAAAAGCAAACAAAAGATTTTGACTATATTAATGTGTTAAAGATGAAGATGAAAGAGTCTTAGTAACGATTGAAAAGTTATTTTAAAAATTAATAAATAAAAATAATTTTTTAAATTTAAGGATAGAAGGATGTGATAACTTATGAGTAACAAATAAAAATAAATTTTTTCATAGATTTAGCATACTTGAGGTTAAAAATACTTTAAGTAAAATAAAAAATGCAAAGGCATTAGGGTCAGATGCAATTCCTATTGAGGTTTGGAAAGGCTTAGAAGAAATTGAAGTCATATGGTTAAGTAATTTATTTAACAGGATTGTACAACTAAAAGAATGCTAAACGATTGAAGAAAAAACATATTAATATCCATATATAAAAATAAAAAAGATATTCAAAATTATGTAAATTATAGAGGGATTAAGTTGATGATCATACAATAAAATTATGGAAGAGAGTAATAGAAAATTGAATAAGAGCTGAAACTTTAGTGTCAAATAGTCAATTTTGATTTATACTTGAAAGATTGATCATAGAAGCTATTTATCTATTAAGAAAATTGATGAAGAGATATAGAAAAAAGAAAAAAAAAAGACCTTCATATGGTCTTTATTGATTAAAAAAAAAGCATATGATAGAGTACCTATAATATGGTGGATTTAGAGAAAAAAAGAGTTATCAAAAGGTACATAGAATTGATAAAAAATATTTATGATAAAGCAATAACTATTATTAAAATAATAATAGGAAAAACTAGTGAGTTTACAATTATTGTTGGTTTACATCAAGGATCTGCCTTAAGTCTGTATCTTTTTGCATTAGTTATGGATGAATTAACCAAACATATTCAAGATAATATCCCATGGTGTATGTTATTTGTAGACGATATAGTGTTGATTGATGAAACAAATCCGAAGTAAATGCTAAGCTAGAGATTTGGAGAGAGGCTTTAGAATCTAAAGGTTTCAAGATTAGTAGAATTAAAATTGAATACATGAAATGTAATTTTAATAGAATTAGAAATACAAATGAAGAGACAGTGAAGATTACAAACTAAGAATATCAAGAGGTAAAAAATTTAAGTATTTGAGATTTATCGAGCAAGAAGGTGAAATAGGTGAAGATATGAATCATAAAGTTAAATAGGATGAATTAAGTGGAGGAGTGCTTTGGGAGTATTGTGTGATCGATGCATCCCATTAAACGGGTCTGGTTTTCGGTCGGCACTACAAGTTTTCCAACCATGGCAATGACTTGGGTTCAGGTTTAAATTATTGGCAAGTAGGGTCAGATTTAGGATTGGCATACAGGCACTTGATATATGAGCTTCACTTGACCCGAACCACTAATTGCCACATCTAGTGAAAGTTAAATTGAAATGGACTTGTGGGAGTACTTGGAATTATCATTTAATAAGTACTAGTAGAGTGGTAATTTATGGAAGACAAATAAAAATGGCTTGCCCATGCATCGTTGTTGGCATTGAGGGAGAAGAAATGAAGCCATAAGAAATCAAAAACTTGAGAGAATATTTGGTCTTAAGATGTTGAAAACAACTGAAAAGATGAAGTTGAGAAAATAGTACTTTTGAAGAACAAAATTTTATATTTATTAAGTGCAGAATGATTCATTATAACGGGGTAAAATGCCATATATGAAAATAAAATAGTTAGAGAGCAAATTCTTCATACCCATTGCTTTCCTGTAAAAGCTTGGCCCCCAGCTTGTGCCATTAAGAATGACATGGGGAACACTTCATAGAGAACACTATTATACAAAATGCAACAAACCTCAGCAACATATCTTAGGAAATTTATATTATTATTTTGTTGATCAAAGCGACACATAACCATTAGTCAAGGATGAAAATGATAGAATTCTATCCTATATGCATACCGTAGTTTTCCATTAGGACTCTTCTTATCTGCAGGATACATAAAGATGCCTCCATAGAGAAGGGTACGATGAACATCGGCAACCATGCTGTAGACCATTGAGGAAGAACTCATGAAATAAAAAAGATGAAAAAATGACTTTTATTTTTAGTTATAAATAAATACTATTAAAATATCTGATTCAAAACTATGACCCATATAATGTATTTTTTGGCACCCATACCCATGAATATATATATATATATATTCTAAAAATCATTATTGCATGGACACCACCATCTAAAATCATCCTGTATTTGCATCACTACCCTCCCTTAAGATTTTGGCTGATATTTTAATAGATGACTCTTTTGAAAATCATTTGACACTATTATTCTTTTACATTAATATCCCTAAAAATTTTAACATTTAATTTATATTAAAAAACTTTATTTCTATACAAATTTTTAAGATATTAATGAAAGAGGATAATAAAGTTACTTTTTACACTTAGAATAGTTATTTATTAACACTATCAACCAAACATTTAATGAAAGAGGTATCCATGAAAAACTGGGATGATTTGAGGGTACACATGCAAATAGTGACTTTGGAGGGCAAATATGCAATAAGCTATATGTGCAAGGGTATATTTGCTAAAAATACATCAATAAATAAAAGGGTCGATTTGCAAGCACATATCAAATAGCATATTTCTGTAATAAAATAGAAATCAAAATGTAATCTTAAACTCATCTATAGAAATTTAACAAAAAAATTGTCAATAGATCAAACCACACTATTGGTATTTTAAATATTGTAAACTGATAGCTACTTATCATACAATTAACAGGCAGTAGATCTTGTTTTCTTTTCCTTTTTTCTTTTTTCTTTCTTTATCAATATGGTAGTAATATACTACCTCAAGCATTTGAACCATAGACCTCTTCCAAGGGCAAGTCTCTGAAATAGAGGTAATAACCGAGTGAACAATTGTTGTCTTTTTTAATTATTTTTTGGGGATATAAGAGAATCGCACCTATATATCAGCACTTCGTTTCAGACTTGGACCCAAGATTTTTTACTTGAGGGGTTTCCACCTGTATTTTAGAATGAAATCTCAAGGGATAACACCATTGAATACTCAACCTAGACCCATCATTTGTTGATATCCGAGTATATGACCACTAAGGAAATGCTCAAGTCATAACAGTTGTTAATAGTTAACGGAATCAAATATGGCATCCAAAAAAAATAAAGTAATGCAACTCTACATAAAGAGAAATTCTAGAATCTTCATTAAAATTTGACTTTCTGATTCTATTATAAAACGTTAGCACTAAGCTTTTTATTCCATTATTAAGGGAATACATAGAAAATGAAGCAGCTCTAATCAAACTAAAGGTAACCTATTTACAAATAATAAGTATTGCCAATCATCCAAATACCTTCCAATATATCTCAGAGATTTCGCTGAAGAATCATCTTTAGGAAATTTGCATTTCTCCACAAACCTAGATATTAATGAATGATGAGAAGAAGATCAGCACCAAAAATTTAATGAATTAAAGTTAACAGGTTGAATCATGAATACTTTGCTGTAGGTCCATCCCAGTTTTTGGCATTGCCTTCATTCGCTGAATATATTTTGCCTTTCTTTGGTATCTACATCAAGGAAGACATGCCACACATGACTGATGATATATTATGACAAAACAAAGATGCTCACTTAGAATTAATATAGGCATGCTCTATGTGGTAGCAAATGAGCAAAACATGCAAACACTAGATAATGAATTGCTAAAAGCATTAAGAAAATAAAAATGTCACTATAATTTTACAGCAAACAAATAAAAATTTCGCTTGACCAATGAGGCGACTGCTTAGAAAGCCAGATCTAAATAAGAATCATTTATTATCACTTGATAGATAGGGAGGGTATCTAAGAACTCAAACCTTTATGTTTGGATGAGTCAGTATGAACTCTCCAAGAGAAGAATCTAGTGTGAAACCATTGACACCACTTCCAGTGCTCAATACAAGCTGCAATGTAAACACTAGGAGGTGATTATGACATTGTAAGCAGGGTAAACAGCATCAAAAACCGAATTAGTAATTTTTCTCTCAAGAAATAGCATTTGAGTAGAAAATTAGTGACAATAACCCATGTTCAATAACATTTGGGATATCATGGATATACTAAGTTATTCCAAAAGAAGAGAGATTCAAAAGAAAGACAAATATCATTGTACCATGCAAGAACTTCCATACATGCAATATCCAGCTGCCAGCATATTCTTCCCTGGTTGCAATACATCATTTAGAGTCACTTCATGCACATCCTTAATTACCATATAAATACCAAAAATCTGCAGACAAAACAGTAGCAGTAATTAATTAATAATAAAAAATTGGAAAGTTTTCAGAGCTGGATACAAATTGAAAGTTTAATAGAGAACCATTTATGATGTTTTCTCTTCGAATAAAGGCTAGTAAACAATCTTGCAACCTAAGTTTTAGGGTCAGGAAAAGACCTTCCATGCTCAATTGATTCAGGATTATCAATAATTCCTTCCTGATTTTAGCAGTTACTTTATTTATACATATGGATTGCTTTGATGAGCCCGCAAAGGGAGGGAGGAAGAGAAAGAATTAATCTTTTTATCATTATAAAGCTTCAATTCGTATCGTAACAAATCAACTAATCATACCGTTCCAATGGAAACACCACAGTCTATGTTAGAGGAACCATACAGCGGATCAAAAACAACACAGTATCTGCAGCATTGAGGATAATGCAAGAGTTGTATATTAATAAGAGTCCAGATAATCCAATAGAGAGCACTTGAGCAGAGGTAGTCAGTACAAACTTTCCACGCAGTGCTGGATCCACAAATGTTGACTGCTCATCCTCTTCTGAAGCAAGAATACACTGCAAAGGAGATTTCAAAGTCATAAATTATGTACTGTGTGCCAGAACCATTTCAAAGTTTATGACACAAAAAGAAAATGACCCAAATCTTTTAAGACTTACAGTGCGACCACTACTTATCAAAGCTTTGACAAAGACTTCATTTGAAAGCACATCCAGTTTCTTTTGCTCTTCGCCCTGAATTCAATATGGTAACCATAATATACCTTTCTCCAAAGAACAAAAGTGTGTGAATGAGGAATTCCATTGAAATTTGTTTCTTTTCTCTTTGTTTTGAACTGTAAATTCAAAGTATAGGGAACGAATTCAACAAGAGCTTGCCTTGACATTTGTTTCTCCAGCAAGTCCAATGAGCTTAGCAAGGCCAGCCTGTTGAGAAGTGAAGGATTAAAATGTAAGATAAAATAAAAGGAAATGGAATCAATGAAATTCAGTACCAACAACCACATAAAAATTAGATTGAAAAATAACCTACTTGTTTTGAAATCCACCTCTTTCCAATATTTTTCTAGACTCTGCAGGAAATTAATTTAGCTCATACTTCTACTAAAACACTTTCTTTACACTAGGAGGTGATTGTGCATTGTCTGTTAACTCATATATGTGGCATTTAAGACTTGGTCATACAAGTAAAGATAAAATAAAAAGTATTGATTAGTAAGGAATTAATACCTAATTTGGATAATGTTGAATTAGAAACATGTGAACATTATTTATCTGGTAAAATGTTTAGACTTTCTTTCCTAAAAAATTAGAGTAAAAGATTTACTTGATGTCATTTACTCTTATTTTTGTGGCCCTCTAAATGTAAAAACACATAAAAATAAAGAATACTTTCTAATATTTATTAATGTTTTTTCTAGATTTAGTCATTTATTTTATAAGTCGAAAATCAAAAGCCTTAAAATTATTCAAAGAATATAAAAAAGGGTAAAAAACTAAGTAGGTAGACAAATTAAAGTCCTTAAGACTGACAGAGATGATGAATTTAACTTTATAGAGTTTGAATAGTTTTGTAAAGAAAATAGAATAATTTATCAAACCACAATGCCCTATTCTCCTAAAAAAAATGGTATTACTGGAAGAAGAAATAGAATCCTTTTAGATATGACTAGATCTATGTTAGCTAATGCTTCATTATCTAAAATGTTCTGAGGTGAAGCATTAAGTTCTGCAATATATATATTAAATAGAGTTCTTACTAAAGCTATAGAATCTACCTCATATGAATTACGAATGGGAAGAAAACCAAACTTAAATAATTTGAGAAAGTAGGGTTTACTGGTTTGTGTTAGTCATGCAACTTTTAAGAAATAAGTTAGATTCTAAATTAGAAAAATATCTTTCATTGGTTATTCCAAAAATTCCAAAGGATATAAATTTTATGATATATAAAGAAAAAGGCTTAATAGAAAGTAGAGATGCAACATTCTTAGAATAATTTAATGAGAATAATAAATCAGTAGTAGATGATCCCTTGAAACTATTGAAGAAATAAGACCAATAGAATTGAACAATGATACCATGAAAATAGTGAAGCTCCTTTAAATTAATCAATTTTGTGGTAGGAGAAGACTTAGAGAGCCAACATCATATTTAAATGATTACCATGTTTATTTAAGTGAAGAAACTAAGAATTCTTAAACTTAGATTAGATCGATAAATCTATTAACTTTAAAAATACTATAAACTCACATGAATCTAATGAATGGCTAAAGGCCGTGAGTGAAGAAATTAAATCAATGAGGAAGAATTATACATGGAAATTATATGATTTACCAAAAGATAGAAAGGCTATAGGTTGTAAATAGGTATTGAAAAAAAAAATAGTTTAATGATTCTCTAAATAAATATAAGCTAGATTAGTAGCTAAAGATTTTACTCAAAGGAAAAGCATAGATTTTTTTAATGCCTATGCTTTTGTAGCAGAATATACATCATTAGAATAATTTAGCTATTGTTGTCTTTTATGATTCAGAACTAATACAATTACATATGAAAACTACTTTTTTAAATAGTAAATTAAATGAAACAATATACATACAACAACCTAAAGGCTTTATAATAAAAGGATGAGAAGATAAAATATATCTGTTGCCGCTGAAATCCGTCCTCCGACTTGGGCGCGGTCGATCTCCAGGAAGAGGGGAGCGGACCTGCAAAAGAAGCCCACACGCGGAGGGACGCTGGGGGTGGTCCTCCGCGGAAGACCCTCCGACGCTCAAGTCAGTGGAGAAGAAATCGGTGATCAACCAGACAGTGAGGAGGTGGATCTCTCCGGGAGACCTCTCCGAGGGCGGCCAATCGGAGGCTCCAAAGGGCAGGAACGCCGACGAGCTACCGACGAGAGCAGGAGAGTGAGAGTGGGGGTGTAAGCGCGCAAGTGTGCGTACAGAGTTGCGTACCTAAGGGAATCTGCGATTATGATATTTATAGACTGTCACCTGGGTCGTGAGCGCCTTCTGGAAGGTCCGGAGGTTGTTATGATACGAAGACGGACAGAATCAGGCCGTTATGGGGCCGTTAGAGTCCGTACCCTGTTTGTTCTGGTATCGACGGCTGGGAGAGCTCCTTGGTGTCTCGAGATCGGGTTGAGTAGGCCTGGGGCGGTTACGATAGGCTTTAGGCCATGTCCCGATATGATTCCTCGTCTAGGATGCCGCTCAGGTAGGCTTGGGCTCTCCCGCGTCAGGTTCCGCGGAGGTAGATGTTAGGTTGTGGATCGCTCGAAGAGGCCGAGCTAAGGAAGCCCAGAAGGGACCGAGCTACGGAAGCCCGGAGGAGGCCGAGCTACGGAAGCCCGGAGGGGGCCGAGCTACGGAAGCCCGGAGGGGGCCAAGCTACGGAAGCCCGGAGGGGGCCGAGCTACGGAAGCCCGGAGGGGGCCGAGCTACGGAAGCCCGGAGGAGGCCGAGCTACGGAAGGCCGGAGGGGGCCGAGCTACGGAAGGCCGAGGAGGCCGAGCTACAGAAGGCCGGAGGAGGCCGAGCTACGGAAGCCCGGAGGGGGCCGAGCTACGGAAGCCCGGAGGGGGCCGAGCTACGAAAGCCCGGAAGAGACAAAGGGAGGAGGTCAGCCTTAGCCGTCTCGCACGGATATTAATGCAATGACGATTTTACCCCCCAACACATGCCCTCCACTCCCTAGTTCGAAGCATAGGTTCGGGCGTAGGGAGTACGAGTTCGAATGGCGCGTCTTGGATGGGACGTCTTGGTTTAACTGGCTTGCGCAATGATGCCTTAATTAATGCGATAGGGCCATCTTGCCTTCGGGGCTAAGGCTCCCTCGCGAGCGACGGCTGGGATTGCGCCACGCCCCGAATCCCGATCGATCGGGCATTTGTCGAGGCGATTTGGGACGCCTAGGATGGGACGCCCCATTTTTAGGGAGGCTCCCTTGGTGGAGAAGCGAAGTGGCGGCCGCATTGTCGTTATATATACATATGTGTGCGCGTGCGCTCGGCGTCTTCTCGCTTTGCTTTCAAAAGGGTTCTGGTCTTTCATCTTCTTCGACGCTTATTGCTTTCGTTTGGTACCTCTTTCAATGGCGATGAGCCCAGATGATGTGGCCTCCGAGATCGTTGCCGAGGACTTGGGGAGGATTCATCAACGGTATGGCTTGCCCTTGGACATCGTCCTACGGGCGCCGGAACCCGAAGATAGGGTTACCTGAGATTTAGAGTCCGGGGTCTTCATCTACGAAGACAGTTTGAAGGCGGGTCTTCGTTTTCCTCTCCATCCCCTGGTGAAGGAGATCATGACCCACTACAACATCAGCCCGTCAATGGTGGCTCCGAACAGTTAGCGGAATATCATCGGGTTCATCTCGATGTGCCACCAGATTTGGATCATTGCCACCCTTCCCTTTTCCGCACCTGCTACCACCTGATTCCCGAGAGGAGATCAGAGTGGCCCTACATCGGGCCCGGAGATCCTTCAACGTAATCGCGGATAAGCCCTCTTCCATCAAGGGGTGGAAGAGTCGGTTTGTCATCGCGGAGGGGAACGTCGGCTCCGACTTCCCTCGGAGATGGGGGGATGTTGTAAGGGATGCGGAGACGCATCCGGCCTTGTTGGCGCAGGAAGAGGAGGACTTGGACGTCCTCCGCAACGGGCAGGTGTTTTCGGCTAATGACCTGCTATCGGAGGGGGCCCTCTTCGCAGCCGGGCTCAGCCCCTTGGACCCGCAAGGTGAGTCCCTTTCGTGCAGTTCATTTTTCTCGATTAATGTGCTCGGACCTGAGCACGTGTGCTTTGATGTGGCAGCCGCAAGGTCGGCATTGTCGAGCCTCTCCAAGAGGAAGAGAGGAAAACGCCCGGGGGAAGGGGGCGGCGTGGATAGTGGCCGGCCCGAAAAAAGGGCCCATACATCTACCAGAAGCCCGCCGGATGCCGGAGCAGTCGCTGCAGGGGCGTCGGGGGCGAGAGAGGATCCGGGGAGGGCGGTTGTGGCGCCCGACCCTCTCGTGCTGGAGATTTCAGACAGCTCGGATGAAGCTCCATTGGCTCGCCAGACCGCGTTCCCCCTGAAAGAGGAAGCGGCGGCGATTCGGCGGAAGCGGCCATCTTTGAGGGGGCCATTGTCCCTGCGGGATCACCAGAGCCCCCAGTGGGAGAGGAGGCAGCCGTAGTGAGGGAGTTCAGGGGGAGCCCTTACTTGGTTTATCTGCCGGGGAGTCTGGTAGCAGTGAGGTCGGGCCGCCCTCGATGGGTCGAGAGGCGGGTCGGGCCAAGGCTTCAGGGGAGCCTGCGGAGGAGATGCATGTGACGATAACCGGGAAGGATGCGTCGGAGGAGGGGGCGCGGCCAGGTGAGGGTCCCGCAATCGGGGCCCCTCGAAGAAGATTTTGGGAAAGCTGGCACTTGGGCTGGCTGAAATATCTGAAGAAACCCAAGCTAGGGCCTTGACGGAGGAGGCTGGGAGATTGAAGGCCTCTCAGGTGGAGGCCGCCCAGGCCGGTCCTTCAGGCGGGGTTGGCCCATTCGGCAGCTCGGAGGCTAGTATTGAGGAGGCATTTTTGCCATGATAAGGTCGGCCCTGTATCCGGGCGCGGATCCTTCAGCGGACAAGTTTGCTGACCTGGGGTTGGTCGACGCCGCGTTCGGGCAGCAAGGCGCGGCAGAGGGCATTCATCTCCTTCCTGATATCGACAACACGACCTTGATGAGGATGACCCGGGCCTATGCTTCGCGGGTGAGTTACTATTCTTGTGCGACAGATGTCTCCCGATTAACCCTATTGTGGGTTCTTATTCATTTTTTGCCTTTGCAGAGCGTTTTACTTTCCCGGGCGATATGCTGGCGTCTAAGCTTGGCGACAGGGGCCAGTGTCCAGGCCAGGAGGGATAATGCTGAGCTCCAGTCACGGTTGAAGGTGTCTGAGAAGTTTGAGGAGCTCATGGACACGATGGACGGGAACTTGAAGGGGGCAAGGGCGGCACACCAGGTCGCTCTGGCGGAGGTGTCCAAGCATAAGCGCAGGGTGGAGGAGTTGCAGGAACTCCTGGCGAAGAACGACAATGCGTGCTTGGAGTTGGCCAGAATTGAGTCAAAACACTCCGCGAGGTGGCGGCGATGCGGCGGGAACACGGCGAAAGTATGAGTCGGCTGGGAAGAGAGGCCGACGAGGAAAGAAGGCGTTTGGCGAGGATGCTCGGCGAAGTGAGGAGAAACTGAAACGACATGATGGTGAAATCGCCCATTTGAAGGAGAGTGCTAGGTGGGACCAGGGGACGATAGCTCGGGTGAGCGCCGAGTTATCCCAGGCCCGGAGGGATGCCGAAGCTAGACAGCTGAAGATCGGCACTCTGCAGGAGAGGGTTGAGCTGATAGGGGCTGACAGGACGAGAGCCAGGAGCGAGGCAGAAGAGATGGCCAAACGGTTGGCCAAGCGAGAGGGGGAGGTACGCTCTTATTTTACCCTTTTTGTTTTTCCTGCTGGGTTCTCGCAATGCTGATTTGATTTTGGATTTTTCAGATGGCAAAGATGGAGTCGGAGGTTTGGGCTCTTCAAGGTGAGCTCGCGTCCGCTCGCGATAGGAGCTCGAAGCTCGAGACGCGGGCTAGCGAGCTCGAGGAGCAAAACGTCATCCTGAAGGCCCAGGTGATTGAGGCTGAGAAGCAGACAGCGGAGGCCAAGACGCAGCACGCCATACTCAGGGGGAGGCAAGATGCTATCAGCGTTGACGCCTTCCTTCATGGGAAGGAGGAGTGCAAACAGCAAATTCTTAACGAGCACCCGGAATGGGACCTTTCTTTCCTGAGTGCTGAAGATTCCGAAGATGGCGAGTCCGCAGAAGAAGATGAAGACGAATACGCTGATGCTTCTGACGCCGAACTTGGCGCCGCCCCTGGCCCCAGCGAAGCTGCAGTTTCTGAGGGGCAGTCGCAGGTTGCCGCCGAGGGGGCAAGAGTATTGGAGAAGGGCGGGTCTAGTCATACTTCCGCAGATGTAACTGAGGGCCCTCCTAAAGCTGATACAGCTCTCGGTTCTTAAGAACTGTTCATGTATCTTTGTTCTTTAGATATTTGCCTGACATTTCATAGTGAAAGAATTTCCTGTTTCCATTTAAGTGTCTTTCTTGCGTGATTTCGCTGTCGTTTAGCCTCGGTTGTGAACGACCTATGGCCCCCTGAGGCTCTTAGGTCATCCTTATCTCGAAACTGAAGGAAAACGTACCGGCTAAAGCCGATAGGCAAATCAGGTCGGCTTGGTCCGACGGACGAAATGGGTCAGCTGGGGCCGACGGGCAAAATAGGTCGGCTGGGGCCGACAGACGAAATGGGTCGGCTGGGGCCGATGGGCAAAATAGGTCGGCTGGGGCCGACGGATCGAAATAGGTCGGCTGGGGCCGACAGACGAAAGTAGGTTGGCTGGGGCCGACAGGCAAAAATAGGTCGGCTGGGGCCGACAGGAAAAAATAGGTCGGCTGGGACCGACAGGCAAAAAGTAGGTCGGCTGGGGCCGACAGACAAAAATAGGTCGGCTGGGGCCGACAGGCAAAAAGGCCTTTGCGCATTCTGCTATTCTGTCGATCGTCCTGGTGTTCCGCAGGTGATTCGGTTTTTATTTCATTAGGATGGATAATACGGCGTGGTGGGGGGCATAAAGTCGCATCAGAGCTTTCCGGAAGGTGCTCTTTTCCCATGCGGGTCACTTCGCTGCACACGCAATCGCTCACCATTGGGGGACATCACTTTCGAAGGACGATATTCTGAATCCGCCAGTTTTTGAAGCGTCAGTGGATGGTTTCCTGCATTTAATGACAGTGATTCGGGATCAGGAAGGGATCTCCGTACACGTCACAACTAAGGCGGTGGGCTTGGCGCGCAGTGGGGTGCTGCGTTCATCCTGAGGGGCCACGTGGAGGCGTGGGACAGGTGTTTGAATCTCGGGACTTTCAGCTCTGATAGCTCATCCCGAGTCTTTCCTGCCTATAAAAAGGGGAGAAAGGGGTCATGTTTGGCTATCCCCAAAGTGTATTTTCCATTAGAGCTTCCGTTATGCTCGTTTCTCTGTTGTTGCAAGTAGGAGGACCAAGCTTTCCTCTCGTGGGCTCCTTGCCGCCGGACAGCTGGGGCGACCAGGGAGCTGCTGAAGAATGGCTCGTCCTTAGGGGATGAGTCCCGGAGATCACATGGAGAGCGCACATGGGGGGCGCAGAGATCACACGGGGAGCGCACATATACTCTTCCCGTGTGGCCTTTGCGACCGGCTACGGGGGGCCCGGGGTAGGAAGTGCATCGACACCCCCGTAGCACGCACCGATTCTCCCTCTTTCGCTGGCTTGGGTTCCCATCCCTTCTCTGAGGGGAATCCTTGCCACGGGAGGGAAAATATGGGAGCAACCGGGGTCGGATGGTCCCCGGTTCCCTCGGCTGGACGGCGACCTGCGATCCAGCACCCCCTCCTAGGGGAGCAGGTCGGATCCTCAGAATCAGCATCCACGGGCCATGCCTCCTTTTGGATCTTTTAATTCATCCGCCTAGGCGGACTGATTGTTTCGTGGTTTGCATGATTTGTCAATCCGGTCGTCAGAACATCTCAGTCGCCTAGGTCTGCTTTGGAGCAGTTGTCCGAGTTTTGCATTTGCCTTTATTTTATACATTTCAACATCCTTGTAACGCCCGTGAGGCATTTGTAACTGATCTTAATCGGCAATAAAGAGAGTTATGTTCTATTTTTTGATCTCTATCTTTTCTTGTGCCGAACTTGTAGTCATTGTTGTTTGCGGGTTACAAAGGCGTCCCGCTCGTCCCTTGACGAGGATCTCACGCCGCCCAAACTAATCGAGGTTCGTATTTGGCGATTCGTAGATCATTCGGCGAAACACGCCCCTTGCTCTGGTCGGAAACCTGGTGTTTTCGTGCTTCGCTTTTTCCAGAGCCCGATTTATCGTAGGTCGGCCTTGGCCGAAGCTCAGGGAATTTGCACCCCTTCCCATCATGGTTCAGGGAACCAGTCACTCGGGATAGTCGAGTTTCGGGGAACATTTTACTTGGCCCTGCCAAGGTTCGAAGAATTTCGTAGCTCGGTCCTGTCGAGGTTCGGAGAATTGGTAGCTCGGCCCTGTCGAGGTTTGAAAAATTTTGTAGCTCGGCCCTGCCGAGGCTCGGAGGATTTTGTAGCTCGGCCCTGCCGAGGTTCGGAGAACATTTTACTTGGCCCTGCCAAGGTTCGAAGAATTTTGTAGCTCGGCCCTGCCGAGGTTCGGAGAATTGGTAGCTCGGCCCTGCCGAGGTTCGGAGGATTTTGTAGCTCGGCCCTGCCGAGGTTCGGAGAACATTTTACTTGGCCCTGCCAAGGTTCGAAGAATTTTGTAGCTTGGCCCTGCCGAGGTTTGGAGAATTGGTAGCTCGGCCCTGCCGAGGTTTGGAGAATTTTGTAGCTCGGCCCTGCTGAGGCTCGGAGGCCCAGGCTCAAGGGAGCGACTCAGCTGTCGTTGTAGGCGACTCAGCTGTCGTTGTAGGCCGCAGCGTTAGGTCCACGCGGCGCTTGATAAAAGGGGGCGCCAGAGCGGAACGGGCGGTATATTGTCACGCTTTTATCGGTGCTGCCACTCCTCCCGAGGGGGCAAGTTACCGGCCGAGCGCTGGACTTCCACATTTTCCGAGAAAAAGGGGGGGCGGTATTAAGCGGCTTGGGGAAGCGCCGAATGCATTTAATGCGAGGGGTGACAGATCGAAAAATGTTTGCCTGGGGAACTCCCGAACAATCTGCTCGCGCTTATCGATCTTGCTTGGGATGGGGCGCGATACCTCGGATTTTGCCAGCATTGAATCGGCGACGCGTGGCGAGTTCTTACGGGTTGGCAGTTGCAGCGCGACTGGTAGAGATATCCTCCTGGCGAGTATAAATACGACCGAGGGGCGTCGCTTTTGACCATTCCTCTTTTTAAGCTCAAAAAGAATGGCCTCTCCAGCGCGATCATCAGGTGAGTCGCGTTCCTCACTTGACAGCCCGCCGCACTCGGAGGGGAGGCGCACCTCCGTCACGGTTGACGGAGAGAGCTGGCGTCGGCCTTCGCGAATAACGAGCAGCTCGCGAGGATCGCCGAAGAATATTTGGATGTATCGGTCAGGGAGGCGGAAGCCTCACGCCGGTTGATGGACTGGCAGAGGGAGGAGATAGCGTCCCTGCGTCAGCAAGTGGCTGACTTGACGGAGCACCTGGAGGAGCTGTTAGCCTCCGGGAGTGACTCCGAATTCTGATTCGGGGACTCCCCTCTTGTTTTTGCTTTTTACCGCCTCTTTGTAGTCCTCCTCTTTATGAATGAAAGTTGGGTCTCACTTTTTTGAAGTCCCTTTCTTTAAGAGTTTACGGCCTTGACCCGTGTGATGAATCAGGGGGTTGGCATGGCCCCGTCGTTTTTTGCGCGCTGATATAGGCTCTTTGAACGATGGGTTATAGGGGTGTTACCCAAGAGATTTCCAGTGGCAGAGAGGGAAATCTCCTAGCTCTGCTTGGGGCCTTTGGCCGTCCATGTGGGGCTCGATGGCCTCGAGAGTGGGTTTGCCAATGGTGGCTTCTTCTTGCGCGTTCGGCGGTTTTTATTTAACGCGCTTGTTTTTAAACCGGACGAAGTCCTTCGGGGACTATTTGGAGGCCGTTGGCTTTGGTCGAGGCTTGTAGGCTTAGGCTTTTTCGCGGGGGTTTTAGCCCGAATGACTTTTACTTGGCCTTGCCAAGGTTCGGGGATTCGTTGCTCGGCCCTGCCGAGGTTCGGAGAAATATCTTACTTGGCCTTGCCAAGGTTCGGAGATTTGTTGCTCGGCCCTGCCGAGGTTCGGAGAAATATTTTACTTGGCCCTGCCAAGGTTCGGAGATTTGTTGCTCGGCCCTGCCGAGGTTCGGAGAAATATTTTACTTGGCCTGCCAAGGTTCGGAGATTTGTTGCTCGGCCCTGCCAAGGTTCGGAGAAATATTTTACTTGGCCCTGCCAAGGTTCGGAGATTTGTTGCTCGGCCCTGCCGAGGTTCGGAGAATTATTTTACTTGGCCCTGCCAAGGTTCGGAGATTTGTGGCCCTGCCAAGGTTCGGAGATTTGTTGCTCGGCCCTGCCGAGGTTCGGAGAAATTTTTACTTGGCCCTGCCAAGGTTCGGAGATTTGTTGCTCGGCCCTGCCGAGGTTCGGAGAATTATTTTACTTGGCCCTGCCAAGGTTCGGAGATTTGTTGCTCGGCCCTGCCGAGGTTCGGAGAAATATTTTACTTGGCCCTGCCAAGGTTCGGAGATTTGTTGCTCGGCCCTGCCGAGGTTCGGAGAAATATTTTACTTGGCCCTGCCAAGGTTCGGAGATTTGTTGCTCGGCCCTGCCGAGGTTCGGAGAATTATTTTACTTTTTACTTGGCCCTGCCAAGGTTCGGAGATTTGTTGCTCGGCCCTGCCGAGGTTCGGAGAATTATTTTACTTGGCCCTGCCAAGGTTCGAAGATTTGTTGCTCGGCCCTGCCGAGGTTCGGAGAAATATTTTACTTGGCCCTGCCAAGGTTCGGAGATTTGTTGCTCGGCCCTGCCGAGGTTCGGAGAATTATTTTACTTGGCCCTGCCAAGGTTCGGAGATTTGTTTTACTTGGCCCTGCCAAGGTTCGGAGATTTGTTGCTCGGCCCTGCCGAGGTTCGGAGAAATATTTTACTTGGCCCTGCCAAGGTTCGGAGATTTGTTGCTCGGCCCTGCCGAGGTTCGGAGAAATATTTTACTTGGCCCTGCCAAGGTTCGGAGATTTGTTGCTCGGCCCTGCCGAGGTTCGGAGAATTATTTTACTTGGCCCTGCCAAGGTTCGGAGATTTGTTGCTCGGCCCTGCCGAGGTTCGGAGAAATATTTTACTTGGCCCTGCCAAGGTTCGAAGATTTGTTGCTCGGCCCTGCCGAGGTTCGGAGAAATATTTTACTTGGCCCTGCCAAGGTTCGGAGATTTGTTGCTCGGCCCTGCCGAGGTTCGGAGAAATATTTTACTTGGCCCTGCCAAGGTTCGGAGGTTTGTTGCTCGGCCCTGCCAAGGTTCGGAGAAATATTTTACTTGGCCCTGCCAAGGTTCGGAGGTTTGTTGCTCGGCCCTGCCGAGGTTCGGAGAATTATTTTACTTGGCCCTGCTAAGGTTCGGAGATTTGTTTTACTTGGCCCTGCCAAGGTTCGGAGATTCCTGTTCACTCAGAGAGCTCGGCTATGCCGAGGATTGGTAAGCAGTATCTGTTTCTCCTTGCAATTTATAGCAATATAGTGCATAATGATTCACGCTACAGGTTTTGAGGAAGCAGATAAGCAGGAATGCATAGTGAGGCATGCGAGGGTGAATTCAGGGAGGACATACCCTATTGATAATATTTGCGAAGGTTGTCCGCGTTCCAAGTCCGGGGAATGAACTTCCCGTTCAGATCCTGCAGCTTGTAGGTTCCTGGTCCAATAATCTCCGCTACCTGGTATGGGCCCTCCCAGTTTGGCGCCAGCTTTCCTTGCTCTAGCGGTTTGGAAACAGAGGCTTTTCAGAGGACAAGGTCGCCGGGCAGGAAGGTCTTTCCTCTAACTCTGGAAGCGTGGTAACGGGCCACCCTTTGTTGATAGGCAGCCATTCTGATCCGAGCCTTCTCTCTGATTTCCTCTATCAGGTCGAGGTTGGTGCGGAGTTGTTCGTTGCTTGCTTCCTCTGAGTAGCTCTCCACCCGCAATGATGGGAGGCCGACTTCCACAGGGATAACGGCCTCTGTACCGAAAGCCATTCTGAAAGGGGTCTCGCCTGTTGGGGCTCTTGGGGTTGTGCGGTAGGCCCATAAGACATGGTGTAGTTCATCTGCCCACCTGCCTTGGGCTCTGGAGAGACGAACTTTAATTCCCTGGAGGAGGGTTCTGTTGGTTACCTCGGCCGCTCCGTTGGCTTGTGGGTGCCCGACCGAAGTGAGGTGATGGCGGATCCTGTGCTCCTCGCAGAACTAGCGAAATTTGGAGTTATCGAACTGCTTGCTGTTATCGGTGATTATAGTATGGGGGAGGCCGAATCGGCAGATGATGGACCTCCACACAAAGTCTCGGGCCCGTGCCTCGGTAATTTGTGCGACCGCTTCCGCTTCAACCCATTTGGTGAAGTAATCGATGGCGACAAATAAGAATTTCCGCTGTCCGGTTGTGAGCGGGAATGGGCCGAGGATGTCCATCCCCCATTTGGCAAAGGGCCAAGCGGAGGATATAGAAATGAGCTCGGCAAGGGAGCCTTTGGATGTTTGAATGTCTTTGGCAGGGGTCGCAGGCGCGGACCAGATCGTCCGCGTCTTTTTGCATTGTCGGCCAGTAATAGCCTTGTCGCAACACTTTATGGCAGAGGGACCGGCTCCCCAGGTGGTTGCCATAAATACCTTCATGTACCTCGCGCAGAGCGTAGTCCGCTTCTGATGGGCGGAGGCACCTAAGCAGCGGCATGGAAAATGACTGCTTATACAGTTGGTTGTCAATCAACACGTAGTGGATGGCTTGCAGCTTCAGCTTCCTAGCCTCTCTTCGGTCGGACGGAAGCGATCCTTCTTTGAGATATTTGAGGATAGGGTCGAACCAGGATGGTTCGGCATCAACTTGCATCACGCGGTCGGCTTCCGCGATGCTCGGCTTTTCCAGAGTTTCCAGGTGGAATTTTTGTTTGGCATCCATTGTCTCCGCGGTTGCCAGGCGGGAGAGTAGATCGGCGCGGGCGTTCTCGGATTGGGGATCCGAATAATCTCAAATTCGGAAAAATGGGGAAGCAAGTCATGCACCTCCTGGAGATATCGGATCATATTTGGTTCCCGAGCTTCGAACTCTCCCCGAACATGGCCGGCTACCAGCTGAGAGTCGTGAAGGCGTTGAGCTTCTCCACCTTCAGATTGCGGGCGATCCGGAGACCAGCTAGCAGAGCTTCATACTCGGCTTCGTTGTTGGAAGCCGGGAAGGAGAATCGGACGCCATACTCGAAGGCCATCCCCTCAGGACTAGTGAGAACTAGACCTGCGCCGGAGTGATGGGCATTGGATGACCCGTCGACGTGGAGGAGCCATCGGGCTCCAGACTTTGGCTCTTCCAGAGAGTCTGGGGTAGAACCGTCCTCCGGGATGGTACATTCGAGGAGGAAGTCGGCCAGTATTTGAGCTTTGATGGCTGGGCGGGGCTGAAAATGTACGTCATGCTCGCTTAACTCGACGGCCCATTTGGCCATCCTTCCTGACGTCTCCGGACGATGGATCACCGCCCTGATAGGTTGGTCAATTAGGACCATTACAGCATGCGCTTGAAAGTATGGTCGCAGCTTTCGAACCGAGGTGATCAAGGCCAACACCATCTTTTCAATCCTGCTGTACCTCGTCTCCGCATCACGGAGCAGCCTGCTAACATAGTAGATCGGCTTCTGGACCTTGCCTTCTTCTTTGACTAGCACCGAACAAACCGCGCTCTCCGAAACAGCCAGGTACAAGAATAGGGTCTCTCCTGGGGTCGGACTACTGAGAAGCGGAGGTGAGCCGAGGTACTTCTTGAGCTCTTGAAATGATTTCTGGCACTCGGGAGTCCACTGGAAGTTCTTGGCCGATCGGAGAGTTTTGAAGAAGGGGAGGCATCTCTCGGCCGACCGCGCCACAAAGCGGTTAAGGGCCGCTATCCTCCCGGTTAGGCGCTGGACCTCTTTAACTGATGCTGGGGGCGCCATTTGTTGGAGAGCCTGAATCTTCTGGGGGTTAACTTCGATACCTCGCTGGGAGACCATGAAGCCGAGGAACTTTCCCGAGTTGACGCCGAAGGCGCATTTGGTCGGGTTGAGTTTCATCCCATATTTGCGCAACGTTGCAAAGCTCTCCGAGAGATCCTCGACATGCTGTGACGCCTCCTTGCTTTTGACCAGCATGTCGTCCACATACACCTCCATGTTCCGGCCGATTTGCTCCTTGAACACCTTGTTGACCAGCCGCTGGTAGGTCGCTCCTGCATTTTTAAGACCGAAAGGCATAACTCGGTAACAGTAGGTACCTCGGTCGGTTATGAAGGCGGTCTTTTCTTCATCTTCAGGGGCCATTCGGATCTGATTATAGCCGGAATAGGCGTCCATGAATGACAGCATTTGGTGGCCTGAGGTGGCGTCCACGAGCTGATCGATCCGAGGGAGGGGGAAGCTGTCCTTTGGGCAGGCCTTGTTGAGGTCGGTGAAGTCGATGCAGATCCTCCACTTGCCCTTTGACTTTTTCACCATGACGATATTTGATAGCCAGTTCGGGTAATTCACTTCCCGGACGAAGTTGGCCTTTATGAGTTTGTCGACCTCTTCTTCAATGGCTTTTTGCCGCTCTGGGGCGAAGCTTCTTTTCTTCTGCTTGATAGGCCTGTGCCTCTCGTCCACATTGAGATGGTGGACGAGAACCTCGGGGTCGATTCCCGGCATGTCGGAAGCGGTCCAGGCGAAGATGTCGGCATTGCTCTGGAGGAACTTGATCAACCTGTGCCGAGACTCTCCTTTGAGTAACGACCCGGTCCTTATGGTTCGGTCGGGCCGAGCTTCGTCCAATGGTACTTCCTCCAATTCCTCTACCGGTTCTCCCCGCTGTTCGGCGAAGTCTTCGCGAGCGTCCAACCCGTCAACCTCGGGCACCCTAGACTGGAGGCTCGTAACGAAACATTGCCAAGCCATGGCTTGACTTCCCCGAACCACGCCAACTCCTTGCTCGGTAGGGAACTTCATAGATAGATGCGGGATGGAGACTACTGCCTTGAGAGATGTTGGGGGTAAAATCGTCATTGCATTAATATCCGTGCGAGACGGCTAAGGCTGACCTCCTCCCTTTGTCTCTTCCGGGCTTCCATAGCCCGGCCCTCCTTCGGGCTTCCGTAGCTCGGCCTCCTCCGGGCTTCCGTAGCTCGGCCCCCTCCGGGCTTCCGTAGTTCGGCCTCCTCCGGGCTTCCGTAGCTCGGCCCCCTCCGAGCTTCCGTAGCTCGGCCTCCTCCGGGCTTCCGTAGCTCGGCCTCCTCCGGGCTTCCGTAGCTCGGCCCCTTCCGGGCTTCCGTAGCTCGGCCTCCTCCGGGCTTCCGTAGCTCGGCCTCCTCCGGGCTTTCGTAGCTCGGCCCCCTCCGGGCTTCCGTAGCTCGGCCCCCTCCGGGCTTCCGTAGCTCGGCCTCCTCCGGGCTTCCGTAGCTCGGCCCCCTCCGGGCTCCCGTAGCTCGGCCCCCTCCGGGCTTTCGTAGCTCGACCCTTCCGGGCTTCCTTAGCTCGGCCTCTTCGAGCGATCCATAACCTAACATCTACCTCCGCGGAACCTGACGCGGGAGAGCCCGAGCCTACCTGAGCGGCATCCTAGACGAGGAATCATATCGGGACGTGGCCTAAAGCCTATCGTAACCACCCCAGGCCTACTCAACCCGATCTCGAGACACCAAGGAGCTCTCCCAGCCGTCGATACCAGAACAAACAGGGTATGGACTCTAACGGCCCCATAACGGCCTGATTCTGTCCGTCTCCATATCATAACAACCTCCGGACCTTCCAGAAGGCGCTCACGACCCAGGTGACAGTCTATAAATATCATAATCGTATATTCCCTCAGGTACGCAACTCTGTACGCACACTTACGCGCTTACACCCCCACTCTCACTCTCCTGCTCTCGCCGGTAGCTCGTCGGCGCTCCTGCCCTTTGGAGCCTCCAATTGGCCACCCCCGGAGAGGTCTCCCGGAGAGATCCACCTCTCACTGTCTGGTTGATTGCCGATTTCTTCTCCACTGACTTGAGCGTCGGAGGGTCTTCCGCGGAGGACCACCCCCAGCATCCCTCCGCGTGTGGGCTTCTTTTGCAGGTCCGCCCCCCTCTTCCTGGAGATCGACCGCGCCCGAGTCGGAGGATGGATTTCAGCGGCAACAGATTGGCGCTAGAGGAAGGGTCTCAAGTCCCATTAAAACTTGAAGAAAGGAGACAAGGATCTAGATCCGGAGAAGAACCTCCCCAATGGCCAACCGGAGAAGAGCAGCCTCTGATGCCCAAGATCAGGTCGCTTCTCAGAGGCCTGATCCGACTGGCGCTGCAGCGCCGCAGCCCCCACCGGTCGAAACTCCATCGCCGCCCACTATCCCGGTGACCCAAGACCAGTTCGCTACACTGGTCCAGCAAGTCCAGGCCCTTACCCATCTGGTACAGGAGCGCCTTGCGGCTCCTCCTGCTTCGCATCCTCAGAAAGAAGCGGCGATTTTTTCTTCGCCGGCAACCTCCTCCTCTGATCCGCATGAATCAGCGGATCCCCCACATCGCCCCAGGGGGGACAAACCGGTCCCTCGAACCGGTTATGATAGGGATCCTCCCAGATCTCGGCGAGCCCGCTCCCTCTCTCCGGCGACATCTCACCATGACTCCACGCCGTCCCTACGATTCTCGCGCCCAGCCCCTCCTCTAGCCGGTGAGGAGGAGATCCGCCGTCAGATCCAGGAGATGCGTCAGGAGCTGGACGCCGCCAAGCAGACCCATCTGCCCCAGCCCAAAGCGGAGCAGGGCATCCCTTTCTCTAAGGAAATCATGGAGGAAGTGATTCCCTCCCACGTCAAACTGCCAACCGTCGAGCCCTATCACGGCTCCACTGATCCGGACGACCATCTCAGTAGCTTCCGGTCAATAATGATGTTCCATGGAGCATCTGATGCGGTCCTCTGCCGAGCCTTCCCATCCACCCTCAGAGGATCCGCCCGAACCTGGTTCAACGCCTTGAAACCGGGTTCCATTGATTCATTCGACGAGCTGAGCCACCTTTTTATTGGCCAGTTCGTCAGCAGCCGCCGCCATCGACGAAGATCCGACTCCCTCTCGAAGTTAAGCAGAGAGAGGGGGAGTCCTTGAGGAACTGCCTTGGCCGTTTCAACAAGGCCATGTTAGAGGTGGACCACCTTAATCATGAGGTGGCTATGTCCGCCCTGGCGGGGGGAGTTTCGAAGGAGAGCGACTTCTATCTGGCAATGGAGGTCAGCTACCCCCCATGTCTATCTGATATGATGGCCCTTGCGGACAAGTACGCTAGGGTCGAGGAGTCGCGGAGAGTGGCCCGCGCTGAGCAAGCAAAGAAGAAACAAGAGCCCAAAGTCCCCGACAGACACCGTCCTGTCCGTCGACCAAGTCCGCCTCGCCGCCAAAGAATCCCTCCACTGCCGCCAAGGAATCGCTCCCGGAGTCCTTCCAGGCGAATCGATCACTATACTCCTCTGACTGTGCCCCGGGCGCAGATCCTCATGGAGATAGAGCGTCAACTTCCCAGGCCAGTGCCTCTCCGAGGGAACCCGACTCGAAGGGATCCCGCCAAATACTGCGCTACCATAGGGAGCACGGTCATGACACTGAAGAATGTTGGCAGCTGAAGAATGAAATAGAGAGGTTGATTCGGTGGGGACGGCTAGATCAGTTCATAAGGGCACCCGAGCCACAGCAGCAAGGAGGTGACCGCCAGCCCGAGCTCCCACAACTTCCTCCTCCACCCAATCCGCCCGTGGTCGGTCGTATTAATATGATTGAAGAGGCCGGCGGATCGAGCCCCAGAGGCGGCAGAGATGGATCAGCGCCAAAGAAGGCGCGGACTGGCGAGCTCTCCTTCTCCGACGACGATCTCCTGGGAGTACAACTCCCCCATGATGACGCACTAGTTGTATCCCTTAATTTGAACAATTATGATGTAAGCCGAATCCTTGTTGATAGTGGAAGCTCGGTAAACGTTTTGTACCTCGGTGTGTTTACCAGGATGAAACTGCTCATGGAAAATCTTCGAGCCGTGGATTCCGCCTTGATGGGATTCACCGGCAACGTCATCGTCCCAGAAGGAATCGTCACCCTGACGGTCCGCGCGGAAACCTGGCCCCTTGTAGCCATTGTTCAGACAGATTTCTTGGTAACCGACCTCAGGTCCCCATATAACGCCATATTCGGCAGGCCGGGTTTAATGTCTCTCAAGGCAGTAGTCTCCAACCTGCATCTATCTATGAAGTTCCCTACCGACAAGGAGTTGGCGTGGTTCGGGGAAGTCAAGCCATGGCTCGACAATGTTTCGTTACGAGCCTCCAGTCTAGGGTGCCCGAGGTTGACGGGTTGGACGCTCGCAAAGACTTCGCCGAACAACAGGGAGAACCGGTAGAGGAATTGGAGGAAGTACCATTGGATGAAGCTCGGCCCGACCGAACCATAAGGATCGGGTCGTTACTCAAAGGAGAGTCTCGGCACAGGTTGATCAAGTTCCTCCAGAGCAATGCCGACATCTTTGCCTGGACCGCCTCCGACATGCCGGGAATCGACCCTGAGGTTCTCGTCCACCATCTCAATGTGGACGAGAGGCACAGGCCTGTCAAGTAGAAGAAAAGAAGCTTCGCTCCAGAGCGGCAAAAAGCCATTGAAGAAGAGGTCGACAAACTCATAAAGGCCAACTTCATCCGGGAAGTGAATTACCCGAACTGGCTATCAAATATCATCATGGTGAAAAAGTCGAACGGCAAGTGGAGGATCTGCATCGACTTCACCGACCTCAATAAGGCCTGCCCAAAGGATAGCTTCCCCCTCCCTCGGATCGATCAGCTCGTGGACGCCACCTCAGGCCACCAAATGTTGTCATTCATGGATGCCTATTCCGGCTATAATCAGATCCGAATGGCCCCTGAAGATGAAGAAAAGACTGCCTTCATAACCGACCAAGGTACCTACTGTTACCGAGTTATGCCTTTCGGTCTTAAAAATGCAGGAGCGACCTACCAGCGGCTGGTCAACAAGGTGTTCAAGGAGCAAATCAGCCGAAACATGGAGGTGTATGTGGACGACATGCTGGTCAAAAGCAAGGAGGCATCACAGCATGTCGAGGATCTCTCGGAGAGCTTTGCAACGTTGCACAAATATGGGATGAAACTCAACCCGACCAAATGTGCCTTCGGCGTCAACTCGGGAAAGTTCCTCAGCTTCATGGTCTCCCAGCGAGGTATCGAAGTTAACCCCCAGAAGATTCAGGCTCTCCAACAAATGGCGCCCCCAGCATCAGTTAAAGAGGTCCAGCGCCTAACCGGGAGGATAGCGGCCCTTAACCGCTTTGTGGCGCGGTCGGCCGAGAGATGCCTCCCTGTCTTCAAAACTCTCCGATCGGCCAAGAACTTCCAGTGGACTCCCGAGTGCCAGAAATCATTTCAAGAGCTCAAGAAGTACCTCGGCTCGCCTCCGCTTCTCAGTAGTCCGACCCCAGGAGAGACCCTATTCTTGTACCTGGCTGTTTCGGAGAGCGCGGTTTGTTCGGTGCTAGTCAAAGAAGAAGGCAAGGTCCAGAAGCCGATCTACTATGTTAGCAGGCTGCTCCGTGATGCGGAGACGAGGTACAGCAGGATTGAAAAGATGGTGTTGGCCTTGATCACCTCGGTTCGAAAGCTGCGACCGTACTTTCAAGCGCATGCTGTAATGGTCCTAATTGACCAACCTATCAGGGCGGTGATCCATCGTCCGGAGACGTCGGAAGGATGGCCAAATGGGCCGTCGAGTTAAGCGAGCATGACGTACATTTTCAGCCCCGCCCAGCCATCAAAGCTCAATACTGGCTGACTTCTCCTCGAATGTACCATCCCGGAGGACGGTTCTACCCCAGACTCTCTGGAAGAGTCAAAGTCTGGAGCCCGGTGGCTCCTCCACGTCGACGGGTCGTCCAATGCCCATCACTCCGGCGCAGATCTAGTTCTCACTAGTCCTGAGGGGATGGCCTTCGAGTATGGCGTCCGATTCTCCTTCCCGGCTTCCAACAACGAAGCCGAGTATGAAGCTCTGCTAGCTGGTCTCCGGATCGCCCGCAATCTGAAGGTGGAGAAGCTCAACGTCTTCACCGACTCTCAGCTGGTAGCCGGCCATGTTCGGAGAGAGTTCGAAGCTTGGGAACCAAATATGATCCGATATCTCCAGGAGGTGCGTGACTTGCTTCCCCATTTTTCCGAATTTGAGATTATTCGGATCCCTAGATCCGAGAACGCCCGCGCCGATCTACTCTCCCGCCTGGCAACCGCGGAGACAATGGATGCCGAACAAAAATTCCACCTGGAAACTCTGGAAAAGCCGAGCATCGCGGAAGCCGACCGCGTGATGCAAGTTGATGCCGAACCATCCTGGTTCGACCCTATCCTCAAATATCTCAAAGAAGGATCGCTTCCGTCCGACCGAAGAGAGGCTAGGAAGCTGAAGCTGCAAGCCATCCACTACGTGTTGATTGACAACCAACTGTATAAGCGGTCATTTTCCATGCCGCTGCTTAGGTGCCTCCGCCCGTCAGAAGCGGACTATGCTCTGCGCGAGGTACATGAAGGTATTTGTGGCAACCACCTGGGGAGCCGGTCCTCTGCCATAAAGTGTTGCGACAAGGCTATTACTGGCCGACCATGCAAAAAGACGCGGACGATCTGGTCCGCGCCTGCGACCCCTGCCAAAGACATTCAAACATCCAAAGGCTCCCTTCCGCCGAGCTCATTTCTATATCCTCCGCTTGGCCCTTTGCCAAATGGGGGATGGACATCCTCGGCCCATTCCCGCTCGCAACCGGACAGCGGAAATTCTTATTTGTCGCCATCGATTACTTCACCAAATGGGTTGAAGCGGAAGCGGTCGCACAAATTACCAAGGCACGGGCCCGAGACTTTGTGTGGAGGTCCATCATCTGCCGATTCGGCCTCCCCCATACTATAATCACCGATAACGGCAAGCAGTTCGATAACTCCAAATTTCGCTAGTTCTGCGAGGAGCACAGGATCCGCCATCACCTCACTTCGGTCGGGCACCCACAAGCCAACGGAGCGGCCGAGGTAACCAACAGAACCCTCCTCCAGGGAATTAAAGTCCGTCTCTCCAGAGCCCAAGGCAGGTGGGCAGATGAACTACACCATGTCTTATGGGCCTACCGCACAACCCCAAGAGCCCCAACAGGCGAGACCCCTTTCAGAATGGCTTTCGGTACAGAGGCCGTTACCCCTGTGGAAGTCGGCCTCCCATCATTGCGGGTGGAGAGCTACTCAGAGGAAGCAAGCAACGAATAACTCCGCACCAACCTCGACCTGATAGAGGAAATCAGAGAGAAGGCTTGGATCAGAACGGCTGCCTATCAACAAAGGGTGGCCCGTTACCACGCTTCCAGAGTTAGAGGAAAGACCTTCCTGCCCAGCGACCTTGTCCTCCGAAAAGCTTCTGTTTCCAAACCGCTAGAGCAAGGAAAGCTGGCGCCAAACTGGGAGGGCCCATACCAGGTAGCGGAGATTATTGGACCAGGAACCTACAAGCTGCAGGATCTGAACGGGAAGTTCATTCCCCGGACTTGGAACGCGGACAACCTTCGCAAATATTATCAATAGGGTATGTCCTCCCTGAATTCACCCTCGCATGCCTCACTACGCATTCCTGCTTATCTGCTTCCTTAAAACCTGTAGCGTGAATCATTATGCACTATATTGCTATAAATTGCAAGGAGAAACAGATACTGCTTACCAATCCTCGGCATAGCCGAGCTCTCTGAGTGAACAGGAATCTCCGAACCTTGGCAGGGCCAAGTAAAACAAATCTCCGAACCTTAGCAGGGCAAAGTAAAATAATTCTCCGAACCTCGGCAGGGCCGAGCAACAAACCTCCGAACCTTGGCAGGGCCAAGTAAAATATTTCTCCGAACCTTGGCAGGGCCGAGCAACAAACCTCCGAACCTTGGCAGGGCCAAGTAAAATATTTCTCCGAACCTCGGCAGGGCCGAGCAACAAATCTCCGAACCTTGGCAGGGCCAAGTAAAATATTTCTCCGAACCTCGGCAGGGCCGAGCAACAAATCTCCGAACCTTGGCAGGGCCAAGTAAAATATTTCTCCGAACCTCGGCAGGGCCGAGCAACAAATCTCTGAACCTTGGCAGGGCCAAGTAAAATATTTCTCGAACCTCGGCAGGGCCGAGCAACAAATCTCTGAACCTTGGCAGGGCCAAGTAAAATAATTCTCCGAACCTCGGCAGGGCCGAGCAACAAATCTCCGAACCTTGGCAGGCCAAGTAAAATATTTCTCCGAACCTCGGCAGGGCCGAGCAACAAATCTCCGAACCTTGGCAGGGCCAAGTAAAATAATTCTCCGAACCTCGGCAGGGCCGAGCAACAAATCTCCGAACCTTGGCAGGGCCAAGTAAAATATTTCTCCGAACCTCGGCAGGGCCGAGCAACAAATCTTCGAACCTTGGCAGGGCCAAGTAAAATATTTCTCCGAATCTCGGCAGGGCCGAGCAACAAATCTTCGAACCTTGGCAGGGCCAAGTAAAATAATTCTCCGAACCTCGGCAGGGCCGAGCAACAAATCTCCGAACCTTGGCAGGGCCAAGTAAAATAATTCTCCGAACCTCGGCAGGGCCGAGCAACAAATCTCCGAACCTTGGCAGGGCCAAGTAAAATAATTCTCCGAACCTCGGCAGGGCCGAGCAACAAATCTTCGAACCTTGGCAGGGCCAAGTAAAATAATTCTCCGAACCTCGGCAGGGCCGAGCAACAAACCTCCGAACCTTGGCAGGGCCAAGTAAAATATTTCTCCGAACCTTGGCAGGGCCGACCAACAAACCTCCGAACCTTGGCAGGGCCAAGTAAAATATTTCTCCGAACCTCGGCAGGGCCGAGCAACAAATCTCCGAACCTTGGCAGGGCCAAGTAAAATATTTCTCCGAACCTCGGCAGGGCCGAGCAACAAATCTCCGAACCTTGGCAGGGCCAAGTAAAATAATTCTCCGAACCTCGGCAGGGCCGAGCAACTAATCTCCGAACCTTGGCAGGGCCAAGTAAAATAATTCTCCGAACCTCGGCATGGCCGAGCAACAAATCTCCGAACCTTGGCAGGGCCAAGTAAAATATTTCTCCGAACCTCGGCAGGGCCAAGCAACAAATCTCCGAACCTTGGCAGGGCCAAGTAAAATAATTCTCCGAACCTCGGCAGGGCCGAGCAACAAATCTCCGAACCTTGGCAGGGCCAAGTAAAATATTTCTCCGAACCTCGGCAGGGCCAAGCAACAAATCTCCGAACCTTGGCAGGGCCAAGTAAAATATTTCTTCGAACCTCAGCAGGGCCGAGCAACAAATCTCCGAACCTTGGCAGGGCCAAGTAAAATATTTCTCCGAACCTCGGCAGGGCCGAGCAACAAATCTCCGAACCTTGGCAGGGCCAAGTAAAATATTTCTTCGAACCTCGGCAGGGCTGAGCAACAAATCTCCGAACCTTGGCAAGGCCAAGTAAAATATTTCTCCGAACCTCGGCAGGGCCGAGCAACAAATCTCCGAACCTTGGCAGGGCCAAGTAAAATATTTCTCCGAACCTCGGCAGGGCCGAGCAACAAATCTCCGAACCTTGGCAAGGCCAAGTAAGATATTTCTCGAACCTCGGCAGGGCCGAGCAACGAATCCCCGAACCTTGGCAAGGCCAAGTAAAAGTCATTCGGGCTAAAACCCCCGCGAAAAAGCGTAAGCCTACAAGCCTCGACCAAAGCCAAACGGCCTCCAAATAGTCCCCGAAGGACTTCGTCCGGTTTAAAAACAAGCGCGTTAAATAAAAACCGCCGAACGCGCAAGAAGAAGCCACCATTGGCAAACCCACTCTCGAGGCCATCGAGCCCCACATGGACGGCCAAAGGCCCCAAGCAGAGCTAGGAGATTTCCCTCTCTGCCACTGGAAATCTCTTGGGTAACACCCCTATAACCCATCGTTCAAAGAGCCTATATCAGCGCGCAAAAAACGACGGGGCCATGCCAACCCCCTGATTCATCACACGGGTCAAGGCCGTAAACTCTTAAAGAAAGGGACTTCAAAAAAGTGAGACCCAACTTTCATTCATAAAGAGGAGGACTACAAAGAGGCGGTAAAAAGCAAAAACAAGAGGGGAGTCCCCGAATCAGAATTCGGAGTCACTCCCGGAGGCTAACAGCTCCTCCAGGTGCTCCGTCAAGTCAGCCACTTGCTGACGCAGGGACGCTATCTCCTCCCTCTGCCAGTCCATCAACCGGCGTGAGGCTTCCGCCTCCCTGACCGATACATCCAAATATTCTTCGGCGATCCTCGCGAGCTGCTCGTTATTCGCGAAGGCCGACGCCAGCTCTCTCCGTCAACCGTGACGGAGGTGCGCCTCCCCTCCGAGTGCGGCGGGCTGTCAAGTGAGGAACGCGACTCACCTGATGATCGCGCTGGAGAGGCCATTCTTTTTGAGCTTAAAAAGAGGAATGGTCAAAAGCGACGCCCCTCGGTCGTATTTATACTCGCCAGGAGGATATCTCTACCAGTCGCGCTGCAACTGCCAACCCGTAAGAACTCGCCACGCGTCGCCGATTCAATGCTGGCAAAATCCGAGGTATCGCGCCCCATCCCAAGCAAGATCGATAAGCGCGAGCAGATTGTTCGGGAGTTCCCCAGGCAAACATTTTTCGATCTGTCACCCCTCGCATTAAATGCATTCGGCGCTTCCCCAAGCCGCTTAATACCGCCCCCCCTTTTTCTCGGAAAATGTGGAAGTCCAGCGCTCGGCCGGTAACTTGCCCCCTCGGGAGGAGTGGCAGCACCGATAAAAGCGTGACAATATACCGCCCGTTCCGCTCTGGCGCCCCCTTTTATCAAGCGCCGCGTGGACCTAACGCTGCGGCCTACAACGACAGCTGAGTCGCTCCCTTGAGCCTGGGCCTCCGAGCCTCAGCAGGGCCGAGCTACAAAATTCTCCAAACCTCGGCAGGGCCGAGCTACCAATTCTCCAAACCTCGGCAGGGCCAAGCTACAAAATTCTTCGAACCTTGGCAGGGCCAAGTAAAATGTTCTCCGAACCTCGGCAGGGCCGAGCTACAAAATCCTCCGAACCTCGGCAGGGCCGAGCTACCAATTCTCCGAACCTCGGCAGGGCCGAGCTACAAAATTC
>UESW01004407.1:1249589-1313122 GCA_900491605.1 Calamus simplicifolius
AAAGTCTTATAACCCCCATCATACATCCTCACCCTTATGCTTCCAACTCCAGCAACCTTACAAGGATGATTATCACCAAGGCATACACTCCCTCCATCAGATTCTTCATAAGTTGCAAACCACTCCCTATGCGAAGTATAATGGTGAGAACATGCTGAGTCAAGTGTCCAACACTATCACACTTCTTGGTCCCATCTGAAACTACTAGTACATCATCTTCACTATCTTCAGATGAATTTGCACCACCATTGCTGGCTGAACCTCCTTGGAAATGCCCTCCCTTCATTCTTCAGAAAGTGGGCAATTTCTCTTCAGATGACCAATCTGATGACACTTGTAACACTTCCATGCTTTCTGCTTGCCCCCGAGACTTAGATCTCTTCCTTTGGACTTGCCTCTAACTTTCCCAGGGTCCTTTCCTTGCCTATCATTCACAGCAAGTACCCTCTGTGTTAGAGTTTCCCATGCGAATTTTTTCTCTTTGCTGGTTTGATCTCAGCACCCTACAACCTCTTCATAATTCAGGGTCTCCTTCCCATACACCAAGGTTGTATCAGACCATCATAGGAACTGGGTAGCGAACACAACAAGATGAGGGTCTTGTCTTCTTCATCAATCTTCACATCAAGGCTCATCACCTCTGAGCACACTTGATTGAATTTCTGAATATGGGCCACAAGATCTCCTCCCTCAGGCATTCTCAAGCTGTACAACTGTTTTCTTCAACCACAACTGTTTGTCATACTCTTTCCCATGTAAGTGTTATCTAAAGTTTCCCATAGCCCCCTTGCCGTGGTCTGCGTGCAAATCTCGGCAAGACTTGATCAGCCAAGCACATCCTGATTGTGTGCTAAATGCAATCTCCTCTAACTCCCCATCCTCACGACTTCATTATCCGGTCTTTGTTTCACCAACCTTATAAATCCTTTGCTTACCAATAAATCCTTCACCCTTTGCTGCCATAGGGTGAAGTCCCCTTGCCATCATACTTTCAAATCCAATTTAAAGCTACTAGATGCCATATCCAACCAAGAAATAATGCCACACAACAAAAACAGAAATTAAACTTGCTGCAGAAATTTCGGGTTTGATATCTTACCAAGAAACGCCCAAGATCCAATCTTTTCCCACCAAATCACCGAGGCTCTGATACCAAATGAAGAGTGGATCATCCTCTTTCTACCCTTGGGAGCATAGCACGCATTCGACCAGCCCAAGTCGTGTGAGATGCGGAAGCGAGATGATATCCCTGCTGAATTTCTGCAGCAGAATTTTGGATCTTGATCTTGGTAATCTTCCCAGATTGATTAGCAACTAGGATTTTCCTTGGTTTCTTCCGCCCAAGATTGTAAGAGAGGGTCGTGGCCTCTCTTCTTCCTCACGTGAACCTTCAGATCTGATCCAGAAAATCAAGAGACGTTGCCAAGAAGAATGTGCTGCTAGGGTTTCTTCCTTCTCCTTTTTTGAGAGAGGCGGCTCCAAGAAGATGGCTAGGGCAGAGATGGCAGCAATAAAACCCTAGAAACCTAGGGCATCTATATGAGAAAGAGAGGAGGAGGAAGAGAAGGGATAGCTTATTTTAGGGAGAAAAGGGTTCTTTCATTCATCTATAATCATCATCGTTACATGACTATATATAACCCGTCCCCATGACGCCACCAAAATAAACCAACACCACACATGAACCGGTGCCTTATTATATGGATAATAAACCCTAAAAAACTTCCTTGGACCAACCACACCTTGGGCCCAAACCCAGCCCAATGATAGACTAGCCTCCTCAAGACCCAACAACCTGGGCCTTAACCCTGTGGAGCCTACAAACCTCCACTCTAGTATTTAAGCTTTGGAGTACCACACCAGGCTCTACAATTTCTAGATCTGATGTTTATATTCTATATAAGCATAAGATTAAATAAAGTCTTCTGAATGTCCTTAGCTTCTCTATAAATAGAGGCTAGTTATTTTATTTTAAGAGCAAGAGAGGCCCAATAAAAGCCTTCTCAACTATTGTAAGAAAAATTTTCTTTATATTAGAAAAAGAATTTATTCAATCCTTCTAGTCTCATCACTATTTCGCTGCCCCGCCAAGTCCCTTTCTTGCTCCTCTCCTCCTCCAGTCCCCGCCAGCCGTTGGCGGCCATCTGCCGTCATCTCTGGCCTGGTCGTAATCCCCATCGTCATTAACCTTGGATCCTTCCCGGTGCTCGACGAGGCAGCGAGAGGAATGAAGCGGGGACTTGTCTTGCGCCGCCTAATTCGGGGTGAGCATCTTTCGGCTTCCGAGGAGATAAGGTTTGTATAGAGGTTAATTTTATTACCTTGAATGGAGACGGGACGGAACGGAAATAAGTTTATGCCCGTTTCGTCCTATCGTACTCATGCTCCGTCGTTCTTATATAAATACCATGCAACCGCTATATATTTTTATATTTATAAAATTACTTTCCTAATTTTTTTTAAATTCATATATTGATAGAGAAGAGATACGATGGAATAGAAAAATGAGAGACAAGAATAAGTTATACACGAAAATAAGGATAAAAAATAACTCTTCGTTTATGAGTATAAGATGAGGATGAATTGTGTTTTTAATCGGGTCGGAGATCCCAATTAATTTTCTAGCTCCACTCCATTTTATTAATTGGCATTCGTAATAAAATAAGGAAATAAAGTTGAAAAGTTAAATAAGAAAGAAAAAACATAATAATAATAATAATAATAATAGTAATAGTAATAATATGAACGGACTTGAACTGCAGTGTACCTGGAGGACTCTTCAAACATATGGGAAAAAGGAGAATTGAGCGTCTTAGCTAGGTTGGATGGCATTTTACACTTGTGATTTAATGTTCTAGCCAATCGCACATATATAATTATTTGTAATTATTTGCTATAATTTATTATAGATTATATATAATAGAATATATCTCAACTATAGGATAGTTAATATATATTGAAATGATCATTTTAAACTTTATAAAATGAAACTTATTCTATATAATTCAAAATTTTTCACTCTGAAAGTGAGGAGATTTAGAAAAAGAGAATTTATATGCTTTGATTATTTTATTTTTTGCTTTTAGATGAGAGGATTCAATAATTATTTAATTGTTTTGTATATCGAAATAATAGAAAATATTCTTTTCCTCCCTTTTTAATTCTTTTCACTTCCTATTTTATAAAAATTGTAACTTAATTAATGCCCACATGGAATACGTGAACCATAATTTTACGTAGACAGGAGAAACGAAGAGCTCTTCACTTATCAGGTGGTCGAATGATCATGGCTTGCACTAGCCATATCCAACCATCGGAGCCCATGTTAAATTATAATGGTTGTTAGTTTTTAGTATTTTATTTTATTTTAGTTTGAGTTGGTTTTTAATAATGAGCCTATCTTTTTATGCTTTGGTGGGTAGCCTCAGATGGATAAGATCATAAGAGGATTATGCTATCCGTAGAAACAAGAAACAATATTTATGGTGATGTGCTTAATGAAACGCAATAGATCATTTTCTTCTTGAGAGAAAACCCTTTTTCTATATTGATTTCTCTTCCCAAAATAATCTGAATTGAAAAACAATCCCAACAAAAATTGGTATCAGAAACAAGAAAAAAAGAAAAAAATCTTGCTTTCTTGATTTTGTAAACGGTGACGAAGAAGAAGAAAGCTGGTGATTGATTTTGTAACGGTGACGAAATAAAAGAAAGCTGATGAGGCGAGGAGGACGAGAAGACCCAAAGATACTGTGATTTCCTTCCACGCGTTGCCAAGATGAGTTCTTTCATCAGGATTTCGGTTAAAGGATATTCTCATCACAACAGCAATTAATGCTACAGAAGAGCCACATTAATGTTACATAGAAGAGCCAGATAATTTAATGCCATAGGAATCTTGAAGCCATGAAGAAAGAGATTTCACTCCCCAGGCGTTTGGCGTTGGATCTCACGAGGCCACGATTCCACATTGCTTTTGGCGAGAGAACAGGGAGCGGTGACACTGCATCCATTGGATTTGTTAATCTTTGGTGGAGAAAAGGTTGAAAAGGAAAGCCCTTGATAGATGAACGTGAAGGCTAAAGATCCGTTGCCTATCCCACGAGGTGCAGCAAAGAATCGGTGAAGAAAAAATTGCTAGAAAAAGATTCATGGCAACCCCAAGCAATATTAGAATAAATATCCACCAACCTTCTATCCCTATTTTTGATGAAGAAAATTATGATTATTGGAGCATCAAGATGAAAACCCTTTTTATTTCACAAGAAGTATGGGATCTAGTTGAGAACGGTATGAAGACCCAGTTAATCTAACAAATAATTAGAAGGAGCAATTAAAGGACTACAAAAAAAAAGATGCCAAAGCCCTATTCTTCATCCAACAAGCTGTATCTGAGAAAATTTTTTCCAGAATTATTAGAGCCACTAAATCAAAGGAGGCATGGGATATCTTGCAGGAGAAATTTTAAGGCAACATAAAGGTAAGAGCTATCAAACTTCAAACTTTAAGAAGAGAATTAGATAATTTGAGAATGCAAGAAAATGAAAAACTAAAGGATTACTTCTCCAAAATTACGGAGATTGTTAATCAAATGAAGAGGTATGGTGAAACCATTACCGAGCGAAGAATATATGAGAAAATCTTGGCTAGTTTATCTCCAAAATTTGATACAATAGTTGCAATTGTTGAAGAATCTAAAGATCTTTCTGAATTAAGTGTTCATGAATTGATGTAATCTCTTGAAGCTCATGAGCAAAGATTGTTTAGGCATAAAGAATCATCAATTGAAAGTGCTTTTCAATCTAAACTCAAAGTGGTTGATAAAAATTCTCAAAAAGAATTATCTAGTCATGCTCCAGTCAAAAAAGAGTCATTCAGAGGTGAAAACCAGAATAGAGAAGAGGAAGAAATATAAAAGGAAGAGGTAGAGAAATGCACCGAAATAATTTTTCAAAAAGGCAATATGATGAGAGCACTCAACAAAGGTTTAATATATGTAAAAGGACTTCTCATGCTGAAAAAGATTGCTGGTTTAAAGGAAAACCCCAATATTATAATTGCAAAAAGTTTGGACATGTTTAAAAAGATTGCAGATACAAAGCAAGTGAGCAAGCACACTTCTCAGAAGAAAATGAAGGTCAGCAAAGCACACTATATGCATGTCAAACTGCAGAAGAGCAAAGTAATAATATGTGGTATCTTGACAGTGGATGCAGCAATCACATGACAGAAGACAAGTCTATTTTTGTGGATATTGATAGTTTTTCAATTTCACAAGTGAAGATGGGAAATGGTGCAATAGTCCAAGCAAGAGGCAAAGGCACAATTGAATCAATACCAAGGAAGGAAGAAAATTTATTCATGATGTTTTACTTGTTCCAGATTTGAAGCAAAATCTCTTAAGTGTTTGACAGCTGATTGAGCATGGGCATATGGTTCACTTTGAAGATAATGTTTGCAAGTTACATGACAGAGGGATGAAAAAGTAACTTACGGCAAAAATCAAGATAGAGAAAAATAGAAGTTTTCCTCTTATTTTGCACTATGCAAAGGACGCTGCATGGAAGATGGAGGTAAATGATGAGTCATGGTTATGCACAAAAGGTTTGGGCACTTGAATTTTCAAAGCTTGAGAAGTTTATATTAAAAGAATATGGTGTATGATCTACCAGCAATACATGACAAGGAAGAACCTTGTGAAGGATGTACACTTGAAAAATAACATAGAGAGGCATTTCCAAAAGAGCATGTATGGAGAGCTAAAGCACCATTGGAGCTTATTCATACTGATATATGTAGACCTATGAAAACTCCTTCTCATGCAGGTAACATCTACTTCATTATTTTTATTGATGACTATTCAAGGATGACATGGGTGTATTTATAAGACATAAATCAGAAGCGTTTCTTATCTTTAAGAAGTTTAAAAATCTTGTGGAAAGACAAAGTGGGCATTATATTAAGGTGCTGAGAAGTGATAGAGGTGGTAAATACAATTCAAATGAATTTGAGAAATTTTGTGAAGATGATGGTATACAAAGACAATTGACTATTGGCTATGCACCATAGCAAAATGGTGTTGCAGAAAGAAAGATTCGTACTATTGTTGAGATGTCTAGATCTATGCTCAAAGACAAAGGCCTTCCAAATTTCTATTGGGCAGAAGCAGTAAATATAACAGTTTATCTGATAAATAGATGTCCAACAAAAGCTCTTCAAAATATGACACCATTTGAAGCCTGATATGATAGAAAGCCTTCAGTGAAGCATTTCGAAATCTTTGGATGTGTGTGTTATACACATATTCCAAAGGAAAGGAGGTATAAACTTGATGAAGTTAGTGAAAAATGTATCTTTGTTGGATATAGTTCTAAATCAAAAGGTTACAGACTTTTCAGCTTGAAGCAAAATCAAGTGATCATAAGAAGAGATGTTATTTTCAATGAAAAAGTTGTTTGGGATTGGAAGCAAAAGAAAGTTGAAGAAAATATTATTTTTCTAGATGATGAAATTCATGATGCTCAAAATGAAGAACATGAGGTTGAAGGTTCACTACAAACTTCTCCAAATATAAGTCCATTTTCAACTTCAAGTTCAAGTCCATCTTCAAGTTCTACTCCTATAAAAATGAGAAGGTTATGTGACATTTATGCTTCTTGTAATTTTTGCATGATTGAGCCTGAAACTTATGAAAATACTATGCATGAAGAAGTGTGGAACAAGGCAATGCAAGAAGAAATCAATATGATTGAGAAGAACAAAACTTGGGAATTAGTGAAGAAACCAAGTGATAAGGAAGTCATTGGCTTGAAGTAGATTTACAAAACAAAACACAATCCAGATGACACTATTCAAAGACACAAAGCAAGATTAGTAACAAAGGGATACTCTAAATTATCTGGTATTGATTATCAAGAAACTTTTGCACCTGTTGCTATACATGATAAAATTAGAACTCTTATTTTTATAGCAGCTCATAAAAGTTGGAAATTACATCAACTAGATGTAAAGTCAGCATTCTTGAATGGAGTATTGGAAGAAGAAATTTATGTTGAACAACCTCAAGGCTTCATCATCAAAGGTCAAGAAAACAAGGTATACAAGTTGAAGAAAGCATTATATGGGCTGAAGCAAGCACCCAGAGCATGGTACTCTCAAATGACACATACTTCAATGAAAAAGGTTTTTTTAAAAGTTCAAGTGAACCAACACTTTATATGAAGAAGCAAGGCAATAATATTCTCATTGTCTCTCTTTATTTTGATGATTTAATTATTACTGTAACAATGAGAATATGATCTTGACTTTCAAAAGTGAAATGATGAGAAAATATGAAATGAATGATATGGGTTTGCTTTATTATTTTTTGGGAATTGAAATCAATCAAAGAAAAGATGACATCTTATCAGTCAAAGAAGTATGTAGAAGGCATTCTCAGAAATTCAACATGAAAAATTGCAATAGTATGAAAACACCTTTTGTGGTACATGATAAGTTGATGAAAGAAGATAAAAGTGGTGAAGCCAATGCACAATTATACAGAAGCATTATTGGAAGCTTATTATATCTAACAATTACAAGACCAGATATTATGTTTGCATCAAGTTTACTTTCCAGATTTATGCAAAAACTAAGTAATATTCACTTTGGACAAGCAAAAAGAGTTTTAAGATACATCAAAGGTACTAAAGATTATGGGATCATGTATGAAAGAAACAAGAATGATATGGTGAAATTATTTAGGTTTTGTGATAGTGATTGGGCTGGAAGTATTGATGATATGAAAAGCACATCAAGATATGTATTCTTTTATGGATCAGGTATCATATCTTGGGCATCCAAGAAGCAAGATACAGTGGCATTATCTTCTTCTGAAGCAGAATATGTTTCAACAACTTCGGCAACACAACAAATAATTTGGTTGAGAAGAATACTTGAAGATATGGGTGAAAAGCAAGAAGAAGCTACTACTCTGCTATGTGACAATAAATCTACTATTTCTATGACAAAGAATCCTATATATCACAGCTGCACCAAGCATATCAAAATCAAGTACCATTTCATTAGAGATGTGGTAGAAGAAAAAGAAATTGAAGTCAAGTATGTGAAGATTGAAGACCAAATTGCAGACATCTTCACCAAGGGACTACCCAAGGAGAAATTCATTCACTTTAGAGATCTCATGGGTATCCAAGAACAACCATTAAAGGGAAGTATTAAAATATAATGGTTGTTAGTTTTAGTATTTTATTTTATTTTATTTAGTTTGAGTTGGTTTTTAAATAATGGGCCTATCTTTTTATGCTTTGGTGGGGTAGCCTCAGATGGATAAAATCATGAGAGGATTATGCTTATCCGTAGAAACAAGAAACAATATGTCACTGGGCTTTCAATTGGCACACACAAGCGCTCCCTATGGCCACTAGGTCCTTGCGTCTACCGGTGATGGCGTTAGAGAAACCCTTCCCCTAACCAGCCTTACCCCAGAACAATGAATAAAAATCCTGAAGAACAAAGTCCCACCCAAACACCAAGATATATGGGAGGCAAAGCCTTCCCAACCAAGAACTCTCCACTAAGTAACTTGGAAAATAATGAGGTTGCCCGTAGGCTACAAAAGCACTCCTCTCTGTCCCTAATAAAGATCTCTCAAAGTGCCCACCCCAACCTCACTCAACGAAAACTGACCTGCAGATGCCTTGCACCCGCACATCGCCTATGCGTATCGGCCACGTCCCATGCTCGCCTAAGTCCTCCTGACTTAGACCTCCGCCGTTGCGATCTTTGCTGATCCAACCGCTCGCCAACCTCACGAACCTTCCCTGGTCATTTAGTGGCGCCCACCCGAACTCCACTCGGGTGTCCCTTCCTTAGAACGTAGGAAGATCTTCTCCCAATCAGATCTTCTCTCTCACGTTCTATCATCTAATCTTTTCATGGATTGATCTAATGCCCTTCACGTAGACCTCATCCCCCACTATTTATAGGTTGCTGCAACCTTATCCAAAGATTCCCCTTGATCTTATCTTATCCCATGTAACGTCTCCAAAAAGGCCACCGTCAATCTCCAAATCTTATCTCCTCCTAGCTGGCTGATGAAGGACTCTTCGCTGCTGGATAGGATGCCTGAAATCTGATCCAAAACAGCTCCAAAGATAGCTTGGATAATCCCCAAGATATTCTCAACAAACTACCTTAAGATCTTATCCATATCTCCAAATTGGTTGCTTATGGATAAGGTTTGTTTTCCCCTCCAAATCTTATCCAAAACCTGCTGGCTGGAGTCCCTAATCTTCTTCCCAAGATAAGGGTCGAATTTACTTGATCTGGACTGATTTACCCCTGAAAAATTGGCTTCTGGATGGTTTGGACCGTTGCTGGGCGAATCTGGCCGTTGCTGGGCCGTTACCGAGGCCGAGGCCGACGCCGAGGCCGATGCCGTTGCTGAGGCCGACGCCAAGGCCGACGCCATTGCTGAGGCCGACGCCGAGGCCGTTGCCGAGGCCGACGCCGAGATGGGGTGGTGACAATCCTCCCCCCTGCTGAGATGTCGATGCCCTCGTCGACCACCATGCCGCGCAAAATCCTCCTGACGCTCCTCGTCGTCGCCTACCTTGGCCCTCCTAGTCAAAGCCTCCCAGTCCCAATGCGGCCACCTGCCACGCGCACCCCCTGATGCCTCCTCGGTTGGATAGCCCACTCGCCGAGCCATCTCGCCTGCCGCCTCCTGCCGCAGGCCTCCGTGCTTAGGCTCTCCCACGCAATGCCTAGGCGTGAGGTTATCGCACAACCTCAAGTCTGGTGGTGGGGCCGTTTCTTGACCCCACCCTTCGCAACTGTCCTACGCCATCCCTCCACTGGAACGAAGTAAGGACGCCTATCTTTTCGAATCAAGATGCCCCTCCATGAGGCATGACCACGGCCTTGCTCTTGATGAAGAAGTCCATCCCGAGTATCAGATCATAGTCGTCGATCGGCAAGACCGTCATGCTGCAGCGCCCAGTCCACGAGCCCACATTCAATGTGGCCTCCGCCTGGCCCAAAGACTCCATCTCCTCGGAGTTGACAGGCTTCACCCTACAAGGCTGGGATAGCGCTCCAAGCCCCAATATGTGCGCCACCCCTTGGCTCACAAAATTGTGTGTCGCGCCGGAGTCAACCAAGGCCCGCACTGTCCTCCCGTTGACCCGAGCCCTCACGTACATCAAACCTTGGCGTTGGTCTCTCGTGGCCAAAGTGTTGATAGACTGTAGCGGGGCCATCCTCGCTACTGGCTCCTCCTCCGAACTCTCGGACGCCCTGTCTGCCTGGGTAGTGACGGCCACCACCACCACCTTCCGTGGACACTCCCGTGCTAGATGCGGCCCTCCGCATATGAAGCATCCAGCGAAAGTCGCCTGTCCCTTTGGTTTTGCTGCTACACATGGTAGAATACTTTCCTTCTTGCCTTTTCGACCACGCGGTGGTGACGCACTCTTGCATTTGCCCTTGCCCTGGCCATCGCTTCCCGAAGTAGTAGCGCTGCGAAAGTCTACCAGCGCCTCTGCTGCTACGAAGGCTGAGGGAATATCCCTCACCTCCCTCCTGCGAAGCTCGGCCTACGCCCACCCCTGTAGACCAGCGAGGAAGTTAAATAACTTATCTTCCTCGGACATGTTGGACACCTCCAGAAGTAGATTGCTGAACTGCGCCACGTACTCCTGGATGCTCCCTGTCTGCCGCAGCTTCCTCAGGTTCTCTCGAGCAAGCCACCCTGCATTGCTCGGCTAGAACTGAGCTTTCAGTTCCCTCTTGAAGATCTCCCAGGTCTCGATTCTGGGACGCCCTGCACGGTCATCCTCGGCCGTTCTGGTCCTCCACCAGAGCTTGGCGTTCCCCTCCAGATAAGTCGAGGCCCGATCCACCTAATCGGGTGCTGGGATCTTCGCCGCACGAAAGTAGTTCGCCATATCCCACACGAAGTTCTCCACTTCCATTGCGCTCTTGATTCCGCCGAAGGCCTTAGGCTCCCGGACCTTCGCTTCCTTTGCCAGAGCGCCGACCATGTGGACTGGACTCCGCGCCTCCTGCCTCAGACGAATCACCTCCTGCTCCAAAGCATGGATCCGAAGCTCCAATCGCTCCTCCATGGCCAAGTCTGATCACTGTTGTTGCATGCTTCGATGTTCAAGGTTGCGAAGCAGCCCCTCGTGCACCTCCATCAACTGGTTGTGCGAAGTGCGCAACTCAGCCAACTGCATGCTCAACTCCGCGCATACAGCTACAAGATTCATGGTTGATTCCTCTCCTGGATCTCCCACAATACCCTCCAACTGGGTCATGCGGTCTCCTACCGCTCTCGCCATCTGATTGGGCTTGCTTGGAACTTGTCTTCAACCGGGCTCTGATACCTCTTCTCCTAGCTCTGATACCTCTTGTCACCGGGCTTTCAATTGGCACACGCAAGCGCTCCCTATGGCCACTAGGTCCTTGCGTCTACCGGTGATGGCGTTAGAGAAACCCTTCCCCTAACCAGCCTTACCCCAGAACAATGAATAAAAATCCCTGAAGAACAAAGTCCCACCCAAACACCAAGATATACGGGAGGTAAAGCCTTCCCAACCAAGAACTCTCCACTAAGTAACTTGGAAAATAATGAGGTTGCCCGTAGGCTACAAAAGCACTCCTCTCTGTCCCTAACAAAGATCTCTCAAAGTGCCCACCCCAACCTCACTCAATGAAAACTGACCTGTAGATGCCTCGCACCCGCGCACCGCCTGTGCGTATCGGCCACGTCCCGTGCTCGCCTAAGTCCTCCTGACTTAGACCTCCGCCGCTGCGATCTCCGCTGATCCAGTCCGCTCGCCAACCTCACGAACCTTCCCTGGTTGTTTAGTGGCGCCCACCCGAACTCCACTCGGGTGACCCTTCCTTAGAACGTAGGAAGATCTTCTCCCAATCAGATCTTCTCTCTCACGTTCTATCATCTAATCCTCTCATGGATTGATCTAATGCCTTTCATGTAGACCTCATCCCCTCTATTTATAGGTTGCTGCAACCTTATCCAAAGATCTCCCTTGATCTTATCTTTATCCCATGTAACGTCTCCAAAAAGGCCACCGTCTATCTCCAAATCTTATCTCCTCCTAGCCGGCTGATGAAGGACTCTTCGCTGCTGGATAGGATGCCTGAAATCTGATCCAAAACAGCTCCAAAGATAGCTTGAATAATCCCCAAGATATTCTCAACAAACTACCTTAAGATCTTATCCATATCTCCAAATTGGTTGCTTATGGATAAGTTTGTTTTCCCCTCCAAATCTTATCCAAAACCTGCTGGCTGGAGTCCCTAATCTTCTCCTCAAGATAAGGGTCGAATTTACCTGATCTGGACTGATTTACTCCTGAAAAAATCGGCTTCTAGACGGTTTGGACCGCTGCTGGGCGAATCTGGCCGTTGCAGGGCCGTTACCGAGGCCGAGGCCGACGCCGTTGCTGAGGCAGTTGCCGAGGCCGTTGCCAAGGCCGACGCCGAGATAGAGTGGTGACAAATATTTATATGGTGATGTACTTAATGATACGCAATAGATCAGTTTTCTTCCTGAGAGAAAATCCTTCTTCTATTTTGATTTTTCTTCCCAAATAATCTGGAAACAATCCCAACACCCCAGCCAACAACTCAATAATAGATGAAGGCCTGGCAAACCTAACCCCATAGCATAGCATGGTGTTGTTGATATTTGGTCGTCAGCTGATGATGATGGCTGGTGTTAGACTCGATAGTTTTCATAAACTCCAGTATAAACTTCAGCGTTCTTGGTGGCGAAAAGCCGCCCAGACCCCAGAGGGGCCTCAAAAGCAACAACGAGAGCCGCTTCCACGCCATTCAAGCACCAGGACAGCAAAGCGGCCAGGCTTGGCAACTGGTTAGTGACGTAGTGACATAATCGTCACTCCATTTAATGAGGTCCCAAATAATCGTCAATACCTAATATATATGCAGAAGATGCCACTCCTCAATCCTCCCATGTGAAATTAAGTAGGCTAAATCATCACCATCACCAGTGCTGAAATAAACATCATGTGAGACTCCGTCCCAGCGCAAACAAGTCCTCCGAGTGGGGAAAAAAATAAAGAAAGAAAATCATTTGTTAGGGTTTGCCTACGAATTCACAAGCCTAAATATATATTTCTTATATTTCAATAAACTTTTTTAATTTTAAATAATTTTAAAATTTAAAAAATTATATATATATATATATAATATAATAGTCTTAATCCTTATAACATCGTACACTATATATTCCTTTATATACAAGCACAAGTAATTTTAGCTTGTAAGATGTTTTGCCTTTTAACTCGAGCCTAAATTATGAGGCGCGCTATGAACCTGAAGTGCTTTAGTAACTGATAACTATTACGAGAGTTAAAGAAATAACTTATTAGATGTAAGTGGGTCTAAAGATTTGTAAGAAAGAAAAATGATAGTGGTCTCTATTTTGTTGAGAATAGAATTCCTATTCTATATGAAAATAACTTTAAAACAGATGATATATTATTCTTAAAAACCTATTTGATAAGCTTAATTGATTGTAAATTCATTAATATGCCTTAAGAAACTAATTTAGTAAGCTTAATTTGTTCTATTGAAATGAGCTGAATTTTGGAAGAGTGATATTTACGTTCTTTTTTCCTTGAGCCTATCATATTTAGCCATCAAGGATCCTTTCCATTTTTTACAATCAGGTGTATTATAAGTAAGCAAATTTAAAAAATAAAAATTAAAAATTGGCCCTGGGAAGTGTAGAGCCTAGTGTGGTACTCCAAAGCTTAAATCCTAGGATGGAGGTTTGTAGGCTCCACAGGGTTAAGGCCCAGGTTGTTGGGTCTTGAGGGGGCTAGTCTATCATTGGGCTGGGTTTGGGCCCAAGGTGTGGGTTGGTCCAAGGAGTTTTTTAGGGTTTATTATCCATATAATAAGGCACCGGTTCATGTGTGGTGCTGGTTTTATTTTGGTGGCCGTCATGGGGACGGGTTATATATAGTCATGTAACGATGATGATTATAGATGAATGAAAGAAACCCTTTTCTCCCTAGAATAAGCTATCCCTTCTCTTTCTCCTCTCTCTTTCTCACATATAGATGCCCTAGGTTTCTAGGGTTTTATTGCTGCCATCTCTGCCCTAGCCATCTTCTTGGAGCCGCCTCTCTCAAAGAAGGAGAAGGAAGAAACCCTAGCAGCACCTTCTTCTTGGGCAACGTCTCTTGATTTTCTGGATCAGATCTGAAGGTTCACGTGAGGAAGAAGAGAGGCCACGACCCTCTCTTACAATCTTGGGGCGCAAGAAACCAAGGAAAATCCTAGTTGCTAATCAATCTGGGATTACCAAGATCAAGATCCAAAATTCTGCTGCAGAAATTTCAGCAGGGATATCATCTCGCTTCCGCATCTCACACGACTTGGGGCTGGTCGAATGCGTGCTATGCTCCAAGGTAGAAAGAGGACGATCCACTCTTCATTTGGTATCAGAGCCTCGGTGATTTGGTGGAGAAAAGATTGGATCTTGGGCGTTTCTTGGTAAGATATCAAACCAGAAATTTCTGCAGCAAGTTTAATTTTCTGTTTTTGTTGTGTGCATTGTTTCTTGGTTGGATATGGCATCTAGTAGCTTTAAATTCGATTTTGAAAAGTATGATGGCAAGGGAACTTCACCCTATGGCAGCAAAGGGTGAAGGATTTATTGGTACAGCAAAGGATTTATAAGGTCTTGGTGAAACAAAGACCGGATAATGTAAGTCGTGAGGATTGGGAGGAGTTAGAGGAGATTGCATTTAGCACAATCAGGATGTGCTTGGCTGATCAAGTCTTGCCGGAGATTTGCACGCAGACCACGGCAAGGGGGCTCTGGGAAACTTTAGAGAACACTTACATGGGAAAGAGCATGACAAACAAGTTGTGGTTGAAGAAACAGTTGTACAGCTTGAGAATGCCTGAGGGAGGAGATCTTGTGGCCCATATTCAGAAATTCAATCAAGTGTGCTCAGAGGTGATGAGCCTTGATGTGAAGATTGATGAAGAAGACAAGACCCTCATCTTGTTGTGTTCGCTACCCAGTTCCTATGATGGTCTGATTACAACCTTGGTGTATGGGAAGGAGACCCTGAATTATGAAGAGGTTGTGGGGGTGCTGAGATCAAACCAGCAAAGAGAAAAGATTCGCATGGGAAACTCTAACACAGAGGTACTTGCTGTGAATGAGAGGCAAGGAAGACCCTGGGAAAAGGTTAGAGGCAAGTCCAAAGGCAGATCTAAGTCTCGGGGCAAGCAGAAAGCATGGAAGTGTTACAAGTGTCATCAGATTGGTCACCTGAAGAGAAATTGCCCACTTCTGAAGAATGAGAAGGGGAAGGGCATTTCCAAGGGAGGTTCAGCCAGCAATGGTGGTGCAAATTCATCTGAAGACAGTGAAGATGATGTACTGGTAGTTTCAGATGGGACCAAGAAGTGTGATAGTTGTTGGACACTTGACTCAGCATGTTCTCACCATTATACTTCGCATAGGGAGTGGTTTGCAACTTATGAAGAATCTGATGGAGGGAGTGTATGCCTTGGTGATAATCATCCTTGTAAGGTTGCTGGAGTTGGAAGCATAAGGGTGAGGATGTATGATGGGGTTATAAGGACTTTAACCAATGTCAAACATGTCCCGGAGTTGAAGAAGAATCTAATTTCTTTGGGCTACCTGGAGAAGCATGGGTATGCTTTTGGAAGCCAGCCGGGGAGTGGATGTTTGAGGATAACCAAGGGTGCATTAGTGGTGATGAAAGGGAGAAGGTTGGAAAATAATCTCTATCAGATGGAAGGCTCAGTGGCCATAGATGGTGCAGAGGTGCTAGCAGCGGCACAGGAGGAACAGTTGGTCTATAAACTGTGGCACTATCGAATGGGACACATGAGTGATAAAGGGCTTATAGAACTCAGCAAAAGAGGTCTGATTCCATCACTTAAGAAGGAGGACAATGACATCTGTGAGCCCTGTATTTATGGCAAACAACATAGGGTAAGATTTGCCAGCAGTTCCAAGCAGAGTGAAGGTATTCTGGAACTAGTTCACTCAGATGTATGGGGACCGGCCCCTGTGTCAGCCAGAGGTGGGGCTAAGTATTTTTTAACTTTCATTGATGACTACTCCAGGAAGGTATGGGTATATCTGATAAGAGAAAAATCAGAGGTATTTGCCCGGTTTAAAGCTTGGAGAGTTGGTGTTGAAAAGGAGACAGGAAAACCAGTGAAGTGTTTGAGATCTGACAATGGAGGGGAGTATACAAGCAATGAATTCAGAAGCTACTGTGAGAAAAATGGGATCCAACGCCATTACACAGTAAGGATGACTCCCCAGCAGAATGGTGTGGCAGAGAGGATGAATCGTACATTGACAGAGAAGGCTAGGAGTTTGAGGCTGCAGGCATCACTGCCCAAGGTCTTTTGGGGTGATGCAATTATGTTCTCTGGTTTTCTTGTTAACAGGTCCCCTAATAGAAAACTTGATGGAGGCATTCCAGAGGAGATCTGGAGTGGGAAGAAGGTGGAGCTTGGACACCTAAGGATTTTTGGTTGCCCAGCCTATGCACATGTGGAGGCAACTGAAAGGAGCAAGCTGGACCCAAAATCACAAAGGCTGATCTTCATCGGGTATCCACAGGGAGTTAAAGGCTATTTGCTATGGAGTTCAGATTCACAGAAGTGTATCATCAGTAGAGACATTATTTTTGATGAGAAGAGCATCTTGAAGAGGTCAGAGATTGCAGATGGAGCTGAAAAGGCTGAACAGGACAGCAGTGGACAGCATTGGCTGACAGGTGATGTACCTTCTACTTCTACTTCAAAACATGCTTCTTTTGAGGTGGAGTTTGGTATGAATGTTCCAATACATGTAAAGGATCAGCCAGAAGAGCCATCAATCCAAAAGGAGGTGCAGGTGGAGTCACACACTTCAGCTTTGAGAGATGATCAAAGGGGTGTGGCACTACACAAGGCAAAGCGTACCATCATCAAACCTGCTCGGTATCGCATTGATGACATGATTTCCTATGCTCTAATCACTGCAAATGAAGATCCAGAGACCTTCCAAGAAGCCATGGAAAGTTCAGAAAGAGACTCATGGATGCAGGCCATGATGGAGGAGATGGAGTCCCTGGAAAAGAACAAGACATGGCAGCTAGTGGATCTACCTAGAGATGCTCGGGCCATTGGTTCAAAATGGGTGTTCACAAAGAAGGAGGCACCTTCAGAGCAAGGTGGAGTCAGATACAAAGCAAGGCTTGTTGCTAAGGGGTTCTCACAGAGAGAGGGAGTGGACTACACAGAGGTATTCTCTCCAGTGGTACGTCATGCTTCAATTCGTGTGTTGTTATCTCTCGTAGCACAACATGGTATGGAGTTGCAGCAGATGGACGTGAAGACGGCTTTCTTACATGGGAGTCTAGAGGAGAGGATATACATGAAGCAACCAGAGGGTTTCAAGGAATCTGGATTGGAAGAAAAAGTGTGTCTACTAAAGAAATCGCTCTATGGTTTGAAGCAGTCACCCCGTCAGTGGTACAAAAGGTTTGACACTTTTATTTTGGGCCTTGGATTTTCTAGATGTGAACATGATACTTGTGTCTATGTGAAAGATGTGGATGAGGATGATGCACTGTATCTTCTGTATGTGGATGATATGCTCATTGCCAGCAGGAGTGTTGAAGCAGTGAATGGACTGAAATATGCATTATCAACAGAATTTGAAATGAAGGATTTGGGGTCAGCTAGGAAGATACTTGGGATGGAAATTTACAGAGATAGGACCAAGGGAATTCTACACTTGTCATTGGGTGGATATATTCACAAGGTGTTGGAGAGGTTTGGGATGGATAAGGCCAAACCAGTTGGAACACCTTTGGCTAGTCACATGTCTCTTTCTAAGTTACAGAACCCCCAGACAGATGAAGAGAAAGAGTACATGGAGAGAGTTCCATATGCCAGTGCCGTGGGCAGCATTATGTATGCTATGGTGTGTTGCAGGCCTGACATAGCATATGCAGTGAGCCAGGTGAGCAGATTCATGGCGAACCCAGGGAAGGAGCACTGGAAGGCACTCAAGTGGATTTTGAGGTACCTTCAGGGAACTCGTGGACTTGGTCTAATTTTTGGGCAGCAAGATGGATCTAAGGAGAAATCTAATATCCCAAGTAAGTCATTAGGTCCATTGGAAGGATTTGTGGATGCAAATTTTGCAGGTGATCTGGATACAAGAAGGTCTACCACAGGGTATGTGTTCAGCATGTATGGTGGATTAATTTCTTGGAGATCAACCCTTCAACCTATTACAGCTTTGTCTACAACAGAAGCTGAGTATATAGGGATTACAGAGGCTGCCAAGGAGGCTCTTTGGTTAAAGAGACTCATCATGGAAATGGGGGTGAAGCAGGGTACAGTATTGTTACACAGTGATAGTCAGAGTGCCCTGCAGTTGGCTCAGAACCCAATCTATCATGCACGCACAAAGCATATAGATGTGAGGTATCACAGGATCAGAGAATTGGTGGAAGAAGGTGAAGTGGAGCTGGTAAAAGTTCATACAAAGAAGAACCAGGCAGATGCACTTACGAAGACTCTTCCACGGGATAGCTTTCTCTCATGTGTGACACTGATGGGTCTGAGGGAATGTGCAGATTTTTCAGCAGCTTTGAAGCACCAAGGTGGAGATTGTAGAGCCTGGTGTGGTACTCCAAAGCTTAAATCCTAGGGTGGAGGTTTGTAGGCTCCACAGGGTTAAGGCCCAGGTTGTTGGGTCTTGAGGGGGCTAGTCTATCATTGGGCTGGGTTTGGGCCCAAGGTGTGGGTTGGTCCAAGGGAGTTTTTTAGGGTTTATTATCCATATAATAAGGCACCGGTTCATGTGTGGTGTTGGTTTTATTTTGGTGGCCGTCATGGGGACGGGTTATATATAGTCATGTAACGATGATGATTATAGATGAATGAAAGAAACCCTTTTCTCCCTAGAATAAGCTATCCCTTCTCTTTCTCCTCCTCTCTTTCTCACATATAGATGCCCTAGGTTTCTAGGGTTTTATTGCTGCCATCTCTGCCCTAGCCATCTTCTTGGAGCCGCCTCTCTCAAAGAAGGAGAAGGAAGAAACCCTAGCAGCCTTCTTCTTGGGCAACGTCTCTTGATTTTCTGGATCAGATCTGAAGGTTCACGTGAGGAAGAAGAGAGGCCACGACCCTCTCTTACAATCTTGGGGCGGAAGAAACCAAGGAAAATCCTAGTTGCTAATCAATCTGGAAGATTACCAAGATCAAGATCCAAAATTCTGCTGCAGAAATTTCAGCAGGGATATCATCTCGCTTCCGCATCTCCACACGACTTGGGGCTGGTCGAATGCGTGCTATGCTCCAAGGATAGAAAGAGGACGATCCATTCTTCAGGAAGGACAAGTATTTGCCAACCATCAATCCCTAATTACACTCTATTTAAGTATGGACACAACATTGGTCAAACCTGGCAACTAGGTAATGCTAAAATCATCAATTGAGACTTTATAGTGTTCCCAGTCATCATCTACCCAAGTTTCTTGGACACGATCATATCGACCCCAAGTTCACTTAATCCAGATGGCTAGCATGACTTCATCTTTCCACGAATTCAACTTCATTTAGCTAACCAGGATCTTCACAACTTTCCTAATGCACACCTCATCCACTTGACTAGATCAACTCGGCCTCTTCTTGTAATCCAAATGAACAAAAAAATAAAACCCAAAAAGAACCCCTAGCCACCGGCTTTGCCAGAGTGCTGCAAACCACCATTCCATTGCCGCATCGGTGGATCTGACCCGATCCTCTTTTTAAGTACCGAGGCTAGTTAGCACCTCTCCGCTGGCAAAAGATTTTAGGGACCTACAATGAGATGCTAAGGCCGGAGATAAAGAGAATCCTGATATATCGTGAAGCTAATTTGGTTGTGGATTAAGCGACGACTTCAGTTGCTTATCATTTTGGTTTTTGGTTATGAAGGATAAAAGATCCTTATTCTCTGTTTTATTGCAAATATTTGCACTAGAATAATGTGATCATCTGTTTGTATTCAAAAAAAAAAAAATTGTAATAATTAATTAAAGTTATCTCGATAAGATTGATTTGTACACTTGTGATGTCAATATATTTATATGATTATTCTCTTCAGGCGATCCACATTGATTTATTATCTCAGAGCTTTTTATGGCATTATATCCTACTTAGACTTTCCCAAACGTGCCAAAAATATTTTTTAAAAAAATTAAAATAATAGATAATTAGGTAACTACTTGCATACTTTAAAACTAATAGCAACGACAAAACAAGAATGGTGGTAATGGTGGTGATACTAGTAGCAATAGTATCAATAATCCAGTCACACACACACAGAGCAAATGAGCAATACCCGTGATTGGAATGATCTCCCCAAGGCCAAGCATACAGGAAACAGGTGCCAACTTATACATCACAAGTGTACGAAAATCGATATAGAACTATCTATATCGATTTTTGTTCTAGTTAAAAAATATATATTTTTTATTTTTTAATTAAATTATTATCATTTATTTATTTATATAATATAAAATTATTTATTAAATTAATAATTATTAAAAATTTAAAAATAAAATTTTTTAGAATAAATAGTTCAATCATCAACCATCAATCGTTGATATTGATACATCCAACGCATTAGCTTTAATATATTAACAAATCAGATAGAAATGATCTATCAATTTTTTTTGCATTTCAATCGTATATATATTTTATTTATTTTAAATTTTAAATTTTTAATATATATATATATATATTTAAAATTTGAATATATTATATAAAGCTAACAGAAAGAAGGATGAATAAACAAGGATGAAGCAGAGAATATCGTTCCTGAACTGTTTATCCGTTTAGTCATTAACAAAAATCTTTGTTACCCATTAAGCCGTTTAAACTAAAAATTTTTAAAAAATGACATCAGATAAACAAAAAAATTGCCATCCTAAGTGCCCACAAGGGCATGCTTATACCCACAGGAAGAAATTTTAACAAATTTTTAGTAGTTATCAAAACTTCTTCATGGCAGTTCTTCGTTACTTTGTTTGCGGCACTACAAGAAAATACTGAAATAACGACACAAATTTAGCGACGCATCATTGTGTCGCAAAATTGCGACCACATTGCGACGCCTCCGCGATAACAAAAAATTGCGATGGAATTAGCGACCCATTCGCGACTCAATAAGCCAGATAATCAAAAAAAATTAATTTTTTAATTTAGCGATGCAAGTAATGCATCGCAATATTTTTTAAATTTAATTTTTATAAAATATAATTATGAAATAAAAAGATTGCGACACAACACAATGCGTCGCAATATTTTTAAAAAATTAATTATGTTAAATAGCGATACAATAAATCAAAAAATTAAAAAAATAATTTTTATTTAGCAACATAATACTTGCATCGTAATTATTTTAGATAAAATTAATTTTTATAAAATAATTATGAAATAAAAATATTACGATGCAATTCAGTGCATCATAATATTTTTAAAAAATTAATTATATTAAATAGCGATGCAATAAAATAGAAAATTAATAAAAATAATATTTTTATTTAGCAATGCAAGTATTGCATCGTAATATTTTTTTAAAAATATTTTTTAAAAAAATTAAAAATAATTATGAAATAAAAATATTACGATAATTTCAGTGCATCGTAATATTTTTAAAAAAATTAATTATGTTAAATAGAGACGCATTAGCGATGCAATAAATCAAAAAATTTAAAAAATTAATTTTTTATTTAGACACGCAAATAATGCGTTGCAGCATTTTTTTTAAAAAAATAAATTTTATAAAATAATTAAAAGATAAAAAAATTAAAAATAAAACATTGCGACGTAATGAAATGCATCGCAATTGTTTTAAAAAATTTAATTTTGGTACATGCGTCGGATCGATCGTCGCCGACTGGGATCATGGCTTGGATCGATCGCAACCGTCGGATCGTCGCTGATCGGATCGATCGCAACGGTGCGAGATCGGTCGTCGCCGATCGGGATCGATCATGGCTTGGATCGATCGCAACCATCGGATCATCGCTGATCGGATCGATCACAACAGTCCGGGATCGGTCGTGGCCGACCGGGATCGATCATGGCTTAGATCGATCGCAACCGTCGGATCGTTGCTGATCGGATCGATCATGGCTTGGATCGATCGCAACCATCGGATCGTCACCGATCGGATCGATCGCAATGGTGCAAGATCGGTCGTCGCCGACCGGGATCGATCATGGCTTGGATCAATTGCAATCGTCAGATCGTCGCCGATCGGATCGATCGCAACGGTGTGAGATCGGTCGTCGCCGACCAGGATCGATCATGTCTTGGATCGATCGCAATCGTCGGATCGTCGCCGATCGAATCGATCGCAACGGTCCGAGATCGGTCATCGCCGATCGAGATCGATCATGGAGCATTTGTCGATCACAACCGTCGGATCGTCGCCGATCGGATCGATCGCAATGGTCCGAGATCGGTTATCGTCGATCGGGATTGATCATGGCTTGGATCGATCGCAACCGTTGGATCATCGCCGATCGGATCGATCGCAATGGTCCGAGATCGGTCGTCGCCGACCAGGATCGATCATGGCTTGGATCGATCACAACCGTCGGATTGTCGCCGATCGGATCGATGGCAACGGTCCGAGATCGGTCGTCGCCGACCGGGATCGATCATGGAGCATTTGCCGATCGCAACCGTCGGATCGTCGCCGACCGAGATCGATCATGGATCGGATCTATTGCAATGGTCCGAGATCGGTCGTCACCGACCAGGATCGATCATGGCTTAGATCGATCGCAACCGTCGGATCGTCATCGTTCGGATCGATCGCAACGGTGCAAGATCGGTCGTCGCCGATCGGGATCGATCATGGCTTGGATCAATCGCAACCGTCGGATTGTCGCCGATCGGATCGATCGCAACGGTCTGAGATCGGTCGTCGCCGACTGGGATCGATCATGGAGCATTTGCCGATCGCAACCGTCGGATCGTCGCCGATCGGATCGATCGCAATGGTGCAAGATCGGTCGTCATCGACTGGGATCGATGATGGGTTAGATCGATCGCAACCGTCAGATCGTCGCCGATCGGATCGATCGCAGTAGTGCGAGATCAGTCGTCGCCGACCGGGATCGATCATGGCTTGGATCGATCGCAATCGTCGGATCATCGCCGATCGGATCGATCGCAATGGTCCGGGATCGATCGTCGCCGACCAGGATCGATCATGGCTTTGATCGATCGCAACCGTCGGATCGTCGCCGATCGGATCGATCGCAACGGTACGAGATCGGTCGTCGCCGACCGAGATCGATCATAGCTTGGATCGATCGCAACCGTCGGATCGTCGCCGATCGGATTGATCACAACGATCCGAGATCGGTCATCACCGACCGGGATCGATCATGGCTTGGATCGATCGCAACCGTCGGATCATCCCCCATTGGATCGATCACAACGGTGCGAGATCGGTTGTCGCCGATCGGGATCGATCATGACTTGGATCGATCGCAACCGTCGTATCGTCGCCGATCGGATCGATCGCAACCGTCCGGGATCGGTCATCGCCGACCGGGATCGATCATGGCTTGGATCGATCGCAATCGTCGGATCGTCGCCGATCGTATCGATTGCAATGGTTCGAGATCGCTCGTCGCTGACCAGGATCGATCATGGCTTGGATCGATCGCAACCGTCGGATCGTCGTCGATCGGATCGATCGCAATGGTCCGAGATCGGTTGTTGCCGATTGGGATCGATCATGGCTTGGATCGATCACAACCGTCGGATCGTTGCCGATTGGATCGATCGTAACGGTGCGAGATCGGTCGTCGCCGACCGGGATCGATCATGGCTTGTATCGATCGCAACCATCGGATTGTCGCCGATCGGATCAATCGCAATGATCCGAGATCGATCGTCACCGACCGGGATCGATCATGGCTTGGATCGATCGCAACCGTTGGATCGTCGCCGATCGGATCGATCGCAACGGTCCAAGATCGGTCGTCGCCGATCGGGATCGATCATGGAGCATTTGCCGATCGCAACCGTCGGATCGTCGTCGATCGGATCGATCGCAACGGTGCAAGATCGGCGATGATTTTTATCAAATATAATTATCAAATAAAATTATTGCGATGCAAATCAGAGCGTCGCAATTTTTTTTAAAAATAAATTATGTTAAATAGCGACACAATAAACTAGAAAATTAAAAAAAAACTAATTTTTAAAATTGCGATGCATGTATTGTGTCACAATATTTTTTTTAAAATAAATATTTAAAAAATTAAAAATAAAACATTACAATGCAACCATTTGCGCTGCAATTATTTTTAGAAAAAATAATTTTTATCAAATATAATCATCAAATAAAATTATTGTGACGCAAATCAGAGCGTCGCAATTGTTTTAAAAAATAAATTATGTTAAATAGCGACGCATTAGCGATGCATAAACTAGAAAATTAAAAAAATAATTTTTAAAATTGTGACGTATGTATTATGTCGCAATATTTTTTTAAAAAATAAATATTTTTTTTAAAAAAATTAAAACAAAACATTGCGACACAACCATTTGTGTCGTAATTATTTTTAAAAAATAATTTTATTAAATATAATTATCAAATAAAATTATTGCGATGCAAATCAGAGCATCGCAATTTTTTTAAAAAATAAATTATGTTAAATAGTGATGCATTAGCGATGCAATAAACTAGAAAATTTAAAAAATTAATTTTTAAAATTATGACGCATGTATTGCATCGTAATATTTTTTAAAAAAATAAATGTTTTAAAAAAATCAAAAATAAAACATTGTGACAAAACTATTTGCATCACAGTTATTTTCAGAAAAATAATTTTTATTAAATATAATTATCAAATTAAAATATTATGATGGAAACCATTGCGTCGCAATATTTTAAATGAATAAATTATTAAATAGCGACGCATTAGCTATGCAATAAACCAGAAAATAAAAAAAATTTATTTAATTTTGCGACGCATGTATTGTGTTGCAAAATTAAATTAAAAAAATAAATGTTTTAAAAAAATTAAAAATAAAATATTGCGACGCAACCATATGCATCGCAATTATTTTTAGAAAAAAATAATTTTTATCAAATATAATTATCAAAAAAAATATTGCGACGCATTAGCGACGCATTTTCCTAGAAAATAAAAAAAAATTTCACCAGAAATTGCCGCCAAATTAGCGACGCAATTATTTGCGTCGCTAATTTTTCCAGAAAAAAAAATAAAAGTAGCAACGGATTAGTGACGTATAATTGCGTCGCTAAGCCATAATAAATTTTAAAAAAATTAGCAAGGGATTAGCGATGCAAAATTGCATCGCTAATCCCTAATATAAACTTAGTCACGCCTAGCCCCCCGTGCCTCTTCTTCTTCCTCTTCTAACCCTAACCTGTCGTCGTCCCCTCATCCGGCTCCCTCCGGCAGCGTCCCCTATCTACCGAGGTAAGCCCCGCCTCCCCTCCCCCACACCCCCCCCCTCCCCGCCCTCCCGTTTCCCTGAGGCCACGGTGGCTAGGCCACCGTTTAAAAAAAATTTATCAGGGTGGGGTTTTTTCTCCACCCCTGAGGCACCGGCAACGGCCACGGCCGTTTAAAAAAAAATTATCGGGGTGGGGTTTTTCCCCCACCCCTAAGGCACCGGCAACGGCCGCGACCGTGGCCGGCGGTGGCCTGGCCACAGTGCCAGGCCACCGTTTAAAAAAAAAATTTGTCGGGGTGGGGTTTTTCCCCCACCCCTGAGGCGCCGGCCACTGCGGCGACTGTGGCCGTCGTCTCAGGCCACGGCCACGGTCGTGGCCGGAGACGACTGCCACAGCGGCGGCCGTGGCCGGCCGTGGCCTGGCCACGGTGGCCAGGCCACCGTTTAAAAAAAAAAATTGTTGGGGTGGGATTTTTTCCCCACCCCTGAGGCGCCGGCCACGGAGGCGGTCGTGGCCGGCGGTGGCCTGGCCAACGATGGCCAGGCCACCGTATTGAAAAAAAATAATTTTGGGGTGGGGTTTTTGCCCCATCCCTGAGGCCACGGCCACGGCGGCGGCCGTGGCCGGCGGTGGCCTGGCCATGGTGGCCAGGCCACCGTTTTTTTAAAAAAAAATGTCAGGGTGGGGGAAAAACCCCACCCCTAAGGCCACGGCCACAGTGGCGGCCGTGGCCGGCGGTGACCTGGCCCCCATTTTTTTAAAAAAATTGGCAGGGTAGGGTTTTTTTAAATTTTTGTTTCTTTAATTTATTTATATTTATGAACTCAATTTTACATGTAATATTAGGGAAATTTGCATGTAATCTAGAATCTTGTAATGCATTATTTGATATTTGCATAATATTTTATATATTTAAAATTTATATATTTAGATTTATAAATATCTTGTGTTATCAAATCTGTTTATTTCTTAAATATTGTTCATGATATATTATTATTAGAATGCTTATCATGCAATTTATATGGTTTTGATAGTTTAGATGATTAAATTTTTAATGAATTTATATTTCTTTATTACATGTTATATTTTGGCTTAGCAAATTTTAAATATTTAGTTTTAAAATATTGTCACAATCATTTTCTTAGCAAATTAGAAAAAAAATTTAGAATATTCATGTTCTTCAATTGAAAGAAATTTGATATAGCAGACCATAATTTGATATAATTCCTCAAATTCTAAACCACCAATCAAAATAAATTCGATATCATGAAGGAAAAATGATATAGCTCATTTAGAACTAAATTTAATGCAAGAATATTAAATTTGATATAGTGAACTCAGATTCAAGTACTGATATAGTGAACTCATTTCGTTTAGGCCAGGTTGAATCCATTTTTACTTATCTAAAGTAAATCCAAATGACATACATACTATGTCAAGTTCGTTCTTTAATTTTTCATATTATTTCTTACAGAACTATAACCTTTAGACCCATTTGAGACTTTGTAAAACTTAGTCTTACAAATTCTCAAATTGTCCTAGTGGACAGTTTGAGATTATTTTTTGCGATATGTTTGTCTGCTATTTGTCATCGTTAGTTGAGATTGCAGTTTGTATATCCTCATACGTTCTCCTAGTGTGGCATATAAGCCACACATTTAGGAGAACATAAGGGGAATTACTGCCAAAATTTCAACGTAAACGATGATAATTTCGAGCAGAATAACATATCGCATAAAATAATCTTGAATGGGATAGGGCCTTACCTATGTCCTAGTGGAGTGAAAGTGGAATTCATTTAGGACACTTGCTTACTTGTGAAGTCTAATGATTGAACGGACCCCGGTCCTGGGCCTCGGTCCTGGATAGCACGTCAAGGATCCTAGCCATGGCCCGGCCTTGATTTATCGGTATAATTAAAGAGGCATAATATTTGTTATTTAGCTTAGATGCGTAAAAGAATTAATCTATTGCTATAATGACTAATGCAAAATTAAATTGTTTTCTCCTTTAATGGTTTACCAGGAATTGCATAAGTTGGTCAAAAATGAGCGAGGCTCACTTGTGGATGTATGTAAGGTTAAAAGATGGGTTGCTTAATCCAGATTTTCTGAATGGATTGGAAGAATTTATAGCATTTGCATGTAGTCAACCCGAATGGATGGATGGGCCTAGGATCAGGTGCCCTGCAACTTACGCAAATGTCAGAATAAAGCCTATAGAGATGTTGAAACTGTGAAGGTGCACTTGTGTAAAAAGAGGTTTGTTCCTGGGTACGATGTTTGGAACTGTCATGGTGAAACTGAGGAAATGTTTGCAGCTGTCACTAGCCAAGAAGTGTCAAATCCCATTGATGAACCATTTGTGAATTTAAACACATACGAAGAAATGGTGATGAATGCATCGGGTAACGAATTCAACCAGAATACATTTATGGAAGAACCAAATCCAGATGCACAACAATTTTATGATGTATTGTGTTCTGCAAATCAAGAATTGTATCTGGTTGTGAGAGTCATTCCCAATTGTCTATGGTTGCTCGGTTGTTGAATATTAAGGTGGAACATCGATTATCAGAAAAGGCATTCAATGCTGTAGCCGGGTTAATGAAGGAAGTTTTGCCAAATCATAATGTTGTAGCAGACAGTTTTACTCAACGAAGAAGTTATTGCGTGGCCTTGGGCTCCCAGTTAATAAGATCGATTGTTGCTTGAACAATTGTATGATATATTGGGGTGAAGACTCAGAGCTGAGATGGTGTAAGATTTGCAGGCAATCGAGGTACAAAAATGGTGAAGGGGAGCTAGTACAAGTAGGAGGAAAAGTGTGCCTTACAAGAGGATGCATTACTTCCCTCTTACTCCATGCTTCCAGAGATTATACAGATCTGAGGCTACAACTGCTGACATGAGATGGCATGGCGAACATGAATCTAAAGAAGATGAAATGCGACATCCTTCAGATTCAAAGCTTGGAAGCATTTCAATGAAAATCATCCTGATTTCGTAGAAGAAATAAGGAATGTTAGATTAGGTCTTTGTACCGATGGCTTCCAACGTTTGGTCAAGCGGGGCAATAATATTCATGTTGGCCTGTAATACTGACTGTATATAATCTTCCACCGTGGAAGTGCATGAAAGATACTGTAATATTTTTTACAGTTTTGATTCCAGGACCATCAAATCCAAAAGAGAAGATGATGTCTTCTTATAACCGCTGGTAGCCAAATTGAAAATGATGTGGGAAACAGGAGTCATAGCCTACGACATTTCTATAAAACAAAATTTCATCATGAGGGCTGCTTTGATGTGGACAATCAGTGATTTTCCGACATATGCAATGTTGTCCGGTTAGAGCACTTCTGGGCGTCTAGCATGCCCTCATTGCATGTATGATTCAAATGCATTTACATTGCAGAAGAGTGGTAAGCAGTCATGGTTTGATAATCATAGAAAGTTATTGCCTTCGAATCATCCTTATAGGCGGAACTTGATCGCCTTCCAGAAGAACAAAGCAGTCACAAAATTTGCCGAACCGGTTAGGTCTAGCATAGATATATTTGATACTATAGAGCATTTGGGGTTGAGGTATGCTTGGGAACCAGATGCAGATAGAATAAATGGCTGTATATGTAAAGAACATAACTGGAAGAAGCGGAGCATTTTTTGGGATTTGCTGTATTGAAGCACAAATCTCATCCAGCACAACTTGGATGTTATGCATATTGAGAAAATTTTCTTTGATAACATATTTAACACGGTACTAAACATTCCGGGAAAAACCAAAGATACTGCAAAGTCGAGAGAAGAACTTAATCAGTATTGCAGAAGAGGTGATTCGAGAAGGAATGCTGACGGGACCTATCCTAAAGCCTGTTACACTCTTGACAAAAGTCTACGAGAAGTTTTATGTAACTGGATTAGAGGATTAAAATTTCCTGATGGTTATGCTTCAAATATCGGTAGGTGTGTGGACATGCATAAGCTCAAGTTGTTTGGCATGAAGAGTCATGACTGTCATATTTTCATGCAACGGTTATTGCCCATAGCTTTTCGTGAGTTGCTTCCGCAACATGTGTGGAAGGCATTGACAGAGCTCAACTTGTTCTTTAAGGAGTTATATGCCGCAGTCATTACTTCTACATCCATGGAAAGGCTTGAGGAGGAAATTTCAATTATTTTATGCAAGTTGGAGCGAATATTTCTCCAAGTTTTTTTGACTCAATGGAGCATTTGCCGGTTACTTGCCATACGAAGCACGTATAGCTGGTCCCGTGCAGTATCGCTGGATGTATCCTTTCGAGAGGTAAACACCCAAATCAGTAATACATGTTGACATTTCAAATATTATTTTATTTATGCGAGGAAGTTGTTTTATTTATATTTTCAACTTTACATATATGTATCTTAAGAAGTTAAAAAATAATGTGCAGAATAAGGCAAGGGTTGAAGGTTCTATATGCAATGCACACTTGGTTGAAGAAGTTTTAGCTTTTGCCTCGCATTACTTTGAGGGTCACGTTCATATGAGGACCCGCAATCTTGGTCGTAACGATGACATATGTGTGGACGAAGGAGAACCTACTGACGGTAGAATATCAATATTTAAAAGTATCGGCCATTCATTTGGGAGATAGAAGTCAAGACAATTAAGCGATGTGGAGTATAATGCAGCACATTATTATATCCTAATGAACTGTAGAGAAGTCGACCTATACATTGAGTAAGTATATGTACAGTTCATTAATTGCTTAATTAGAACTTCTATTTTAAATTATAAAATACCATACTATTTAATTGCTAACAAAGTTTTAATTGTTATAATCCTTTAAGGATGTATTGTGATAGACAACGACAGATGGATCCCAACATCAGTCAAATTGTCATTGGGCAGGAGTTAGAAACGGAGTTCGCTTATTGGTTTTATGAATTTGTGAGTACTATCACTCAATCAATTACAATAATGGCTTTTATTTTTTGAATTTATTATTAATAGCTTATTAATTTATAGGTAAATGGTCCATGGTTCACAACCGATAATATTTTCTGGCCATTGAAGACCGTAACTACCTATACTGGCTATTTTGTTAATGGATACAAATTTCAAATTGAACGACTAGCATCTTCAAGAGGACGCAGAATTGGGGCGTATGTGTTAAAGGAGAAAGTGCTGGAGCAAATATGCAGGATTATTACGGAAAGTTAGTAGAGGTGGTCGAAGTTGAATATTCGGGTTGGCCTATGAAACGAACTGTATTGTTTTGTTGTGATTGGTTTGATCCGATAATTCCTGTCGGTAAAAGGGTTCATAACGACTACAATCTAGTTGAAGTAAACCATCGACGAAGATTGCAGAAATATGAATCATTCATTCTTGCATCCCAAGCTCAGCAAGTGTTTTACTGCGGATATCCAAGTTTGCGCAACGACAAGCGAGATTGGTGGGCTGTTTCTAAAATCGTTCCACATTCAACAATCATATTAGATGAGAGTTCATCAAGTCAATCAACTGAGTGCCCACATTTCAAGATGATGAGATGGAAATGCATGCAATTGAGGACGACACAAGGGCTCCTGAAACATCACTTAGAGATCCAAATGGTGATGTCCAAGAAATTGAGGATGCAAACGTTCGGTTTCCTTCTGATGATAATGAAACTGAATCACAGTCCGATACAGCATCGGATGTTGAACCAACATTTCACGAAACAAATGACACTGATTAAAGATATAGGTTCATTCAGTTTCGATTTATTTTTATAAGTGTTTAATTTTTGTTTGTTTATTAATTATTCATAATTATATTGCATTGCATTAATCTTTAGTATTTACAGTATAACGGACCGAGGTAGATCTACCCCTGATGGACATAGCCCTGCTGCGTCACATCCCACTACTAGCCCTGACGCACGGACTTCCACCTCTCCAGGCATCGATGCTCACCCTGTATTTTCCTCTACCCGATCGGTGCAGACCTCTGAGAGTTCTTCTTTGATCGGTCGCACCGTACTTCGATTGGATGCTGATGGGATGTAAGTATATACTAATTGTAACTATATGTTTATATTTTTAAGTTAATTACTTATTTTAATTATTTTTTTAACAGCTTTATTGAGCAGCATACTGTATCGAGCCGGATCAGCTCTATATTTCAGAGCCGTGCTGATCCCAGTGGCTACGATTGGCACCATGTATCTGCGGCCACGAGGGAGTTTTATTTTTCAGAATTTCAGGTAAACTGTTTAATACATTTTATAACTGATATAAAATTTTCTTATCTTTATATATTCTGAAATTAACTATTTATTTCAATGCAGAAAAGTTTACGTGAGACCCTACCATCCATGATGCCATTAGGGCAGCATGGAATGCTCTTGCGGCACGCTGATACTCCGACATGCTTTATCGTTGGAGGAGTTCGGGTGACCTTCCAGGGCATGTGCCGGAGGGTATTTGGGCCAGCTGGCAGCAGGCATGGCAGTCCGAGGCATGGATCAGGAGGTCCGCATCAGCCAGCACGAACCATCGATCTGAGAAGGGCGGTCGTGGCACAGGCCTCTCCTGTCACACTGCTGGTTCCATTTCTATTCAGGAGCACATGCGCCATATGGTAAGAAACCATAAACAATTTAAATACTAATTTAGTCATTAACAAATACTTGCATTTATATTCTTTCTTCTGCTTTTGTAGTCCGAGCAGGAGGGCAGAGATCCTGGTGAGTCTTATCTATTCAGGGCGACACACACCAGGAAGGATGGTTCCTGGGTCGATACACGATCACGGAAGGTTGGGGTAAGAAATTAGATTTATATTTTATATTTTAATTTTTAATATTTTATTTAGCTTTATATATTGATTCATTTGTTATTGATTTTATAACTCAAAGGCACGAGTCGAGGAGTTGCAGTCTCAGGCTTCGCAGGTCGACTCTACTGATGGGGGGCCGCCCATCGAACTCTCACCAGAGAGAGTCGACGTGTATTTTTGGAGGCTGTTGGTGCCCAGCCGCAGACCGTAGGGTCTATTGTTTGGGCACTAGAACTTCCAGATATTTTTCCCACCAGGGCTCTAGTTTGCGTGGTTCTAGCGATATTCCTCCCAGCAGATAGACGACATCCGGAGATGTATCAAGGACGAACTTCGCGAGGAGGTTCGGAAGGAGCTCTCAGAGATGAGAGAGCAGATGCGTCAGTTGCAGGATTTAGTTCATCACCTGTCGCAGGATTCATCCTAGCCTCCGTAGCCTCCACAGCCGCCTGCAGATACATGATGTATTTTTTTTTTCACTGCTTGATGTATTTTTTTTCTGTTTTGTATATAAAAATTTTGAATAATTAATAAAATAATTTTTTATCTATTTTTAAAAATTTTGTGATGGTTGTTTTGGTCAATTGTATTAGCAATTACATTGTATTACAAGTTTAATTTATATTATTTTATTTTTTAAATAAATAAATTAATTTACTTTAAAAATTAAAAATTAATTTATTTTATTTTTAAAAAAATAAATTAATTAATTAGCGATGCTATTTTTGTCGCAATTAATTAAAAAAAATAATAATTATGTTATTTTAATTTTTTTTAAAAATAAATTAATTAGTTAGCGACGCAATTGCGACAAGATTTTATGTCGCAAATATTTTTAAAAAATTATTTTTAATGTAGCGACGCATTAGTATGCATCGCAATTATTTTAAAAAAATTAAAAATTAATTTATTTTATTTTTTTAAAATATAAATTCATTAATTAGCGACACTATTTTCGTCGTAATTAATTTAAAAAAATAAAAAAATTTTATTTTAATTTTTTTAAAAAAATAAATTTATTAATTAGCGACTCAATTGCGACGAGATTTTTCATCGCAAATATTTTTTTTAAAAAAAATATTTTTCAATTAGCGACGCATTTAGTATGAGTCGCAATATTGCGACGCATTTAGTAGCGTCGCAATATATTGCGACGCATTTATGTATCGCAGAGAGTCGCTGTTAAGCAACGCAATTGCGACAAATTGAGATTGCGATGATTATTTTAGCGACGCCTTCATTGCGTCGCTAATGCGTCGCTAAAGAAGCTAGCGATGCATTTGGACGTCGCTATATTTTAATTTTCTTGTAGTGTGGAGGAGAGTAGATAACAGGATAATCATTAAAAATTAATAATAAAAAAACTTTCTTCTCTTTTTATTTTTCTCTATTACCAATTAATAATCCACGGATACTCTTAGGCTGTGAGATTGGTGTTTCTATTTTTTTTTTTTTTTTTTCATTTGTAAATGAATTTCTGGCTACAAAATTTAGTTAGAAGACAAAGTATCTGTGGTCCTTATCCTCCAGTTTTGAGTCTAAGACATCATTTGTCTAATCCTTCAATTTAACTCTTAAACCTCTTAGTAATATTAGCATTGATTCGACTCCTCAGCGACATAGACTCACGCATAAGAGAATGGAATTCTTCTTCCATAACTTGATTGGCCTTGAGCTTAGTCGGCCTTAAATTTGGTCAGCTTTGAACTTGATCAGTTAGTCTTCATTCTTCCGTTCTTGTAAGCTTCTTACCTCTAACGATCTGCTTCTTGATTCTTTGATATGATGACTATTCCCTTCCACTTTTTAATCTTTTGCCATAAGATCTTTTTGGATCTTTCGAACCAAAAAACTTTGAACCAAACTAGTTAAAGCATCTAACTTCAAATTAAGGCTTTTGATGTCCTCTTGAGTATTACTTAATGCTAACCTAGGGGATAAAAAGCTAGATTATGGAAATCTTCGTCAAATTTTTTAGGCTTTTTCATCATTTGGCTCATTCCTCCTTAATTATTATTTGAGTTTGCTTCTTCTCCTTGGGCGGCATGGCTTTGAGATAATGGCTTTTTATCCAAGATTTCTCACAGATGGTGTTAATCTATTGATGCTGATTTTTGGCTTACCAAATCAATAGATAGAATTTATTATGAAGGGAATTTGAATCTAGCCTTTGCTCCAAAAAATCCTTTAATGATAAGTGTTTTACCCAAGAAACTAGAAATTAACTTGCAACCACCTTCAAAAATCGCTAAAGGTCCTGAGATCTCTCCCTTAGGGTCCCTCCACGATCAAGTCAGCCTTCTTGAATTCGAGGAAAGAGAAAGAGAGAGAGGATAAAAGAAAAGAGAGAGAAAAGAGTCTTACTCTTATTAGCCCCTTTTAAGGCCTTTTGGTGATGCATGTATAGGTGCTGAAGGTGAGTTAATCATCTTGACGAGATAAGCCTTCTTAAAATTGAATGACTTATGATTTTCTTATAAATCTTGAGTAGGTTCTATTAATCTTACATAATTGAATTCAATTATGATTTAGATAGATAGATATTTTTCTATACACACGTTTTAGCTATAATTTTGTATACATGTTTTCATCATGCTGACTTATCAAAATTCCATATCAGTATATATTTGTTAAGAATGAGATTTGAATTCAAGCTCATGTCAATGGACACCATGTTAAGATAAAACACACAAGGATGCAACAATTAACATAAGAATGCAGTGTGCGATATATTAACAAGAGAACATAAGCAATTTTTGGTTGATGGTTTAATGTGACATCAATTGTTCAAGATATATTAACCAGAGAGCATGGGCAATTTTTGATTGATGGTTTTATGTGACATCAATTGTTTGATCATTTATAAATATCTGCGAAAGTGCAAAAGTATTTTGAGTTTTTCACAAAATGTATATTGCAATATCCTCATGGCACTTGCCAATGTTGAGGCACACAATTAATTCAAACTGTATTTATATGTTAAATAGTCCTGTACCCGTGTGACACTTTGGTTATCTTTAAAAATATGTAAACTAATTTATTTCTATTTTTTAAATATCTTATAATTATATTATATAATTTTATATTATATTATAATTATTGTATGATATAATATATATTATATATACATGAAAAAGGTGGATATCCTATTCTTTTCTAACATACTTAACATTATATGTACACATATTATGTGTGGTAGTATCAAAGAAAATAGTTTTGTTATGAAAAAAAAATCTTGTAAGTCAAGTCCTATCTTTAATTCACTCCTCGCATGGAAAAATCAACCACTTACACTGCACACTTTTTTTGTAAAGCAATGATTTGATGAAGGAAGGGCCTTGCTTCCAAAAAGCATGATTATTATCATTGTTCTTGCCAATCGGTGGCAAAATTTTTTTTGGGATTATAAAGGTTATACATTGGTTAAGAAAAGGTATAATAAATCAAAAGGCAGTCAAGGCTTATTTTTCATATATAAATATTCTAATATTGCTTAACAAACTTCAACAATGGATACAAAAATATCAAATGTCTTTTTCCTGATCAAAATTATTTAAAAATTTCCAATAAAATTTTTTAAATCCCTTCCTGATTTTATTTCCTTTCGTTCGTTTTTTTTTTCACTTTGCATTTGAAATGACTTGATTTTTTTTTCTTCTTATATTGTCATAACTACAAGAAAAATGACTTTTGCCTATGATTTTTTTTCATAAGGAAAGATAAAGAAATCGTAGGAAAAGCCTTTCCCTATGATTTTTATCGTAGGCAAAAGCTGAAAAAAGTCGTAGGCAAAAGTGCATCGGAAAAGCCTTTGTCTACGACTTTCAAAATCGTAGGCAAAGAGTAGACCTTTTCCCTACGATTTTTTTCGTAGGAAAAAGTTCATATTTATAGGGAAAGAGTGATCAAAATTTAAAATTTAAATTTAAAATTTGAAAACTTTTGCCTACAAAAATGAAAAATCGTAGGGAAAAATTAAAAAAAATATTTTTTTATCCATATCTTTCCTCATAGGAAAAAGTTAGCTAATAAAAATTTTTAATGATTTCTTTCCCTACGAAAAACCTCAAAATCGTAGGGAAAAATTAAAAAAAATTATTCACATCTTTCCCTACAAAATTCTTAAAATTCTAGAAAAAAATTGGCTAATAAAATTTTTTAATGATTTCTTTCCCTACGAAAAACCCAAAATCATAGGTAAAAGTTAAAAAAATATTTTTTTATTAACATCTTTCCCTACGAAAATTCTTAAAATCGTAGGAAAAAATTGACTAATAAATTTTTTTAATGATTTCTTTCCCTACAAAAAAACCCAAATCGTAGAGAAAATTTTAAAAAATATTTTTATTTACATCTTTCCCTATAAAAATTCTTAAATCGTAGGAAAAAATAGTAAGGTAATTTTTTTAAATTATTATTTTTAACCATTTTTACCTATAAAAATAAATTCAATCATAGAAAAAAATAATAAATCTATATTTTTTCTTTTTTTCTTACAAAATATGATTAAAATTGTAAAAAAAGTTATATTTATTATATTTTAAATTATTTAATATTTAAAATTTATATTTTTATTTTAAATCACCATTCCTCCTTCTGTGTGTAGTTCTTCAAGCCCCAAGCCTGAATAGCTAGTCTACACATTTAAATTTTAACAAAAGTAGAATACAACCATTCAATTTTAAGAGCATCACTTGAGATGCAAAATCCAAAAAATTCATTAAATATAAGAGAATAAGATGATGATTCAGGAGTCAAAAAGATTGCAGATACATATATGCCTCTTTACATTTTACTTTTTCCTAGCAACAAGAATGGATAATATACTACAGATGGACTAAACCAAAGTGAATAATATTTGATATGTATATTGTCGTCCCTTTAAAAACCTAAACCCGCAAAATGCAAGTTACATGTCCAAGTTGTTTAGAGTGCATGAGATAGCATGTGATTCCCAGCATCAAGGATGACTTCATCATGGTCATGAGGAGAGCTGTGCATGGGGACACAAATCAAATTACATAAGATTTAAAAAGATTGATAAGGCTAAGATAAAATATAAGATCTAAAATATTCTGGGACTTAAAAACTGCCATGAATGACTGACCCTAGAACTATTCAAAAGCACTTCCGGTGCACGATTGAAGGACCACTGTCATCATACTCTTCCTTTGAAATCCACATCTGCAAATTTGAACATAGGTCAGGTGATTAACAAGCTGAGAATCAGAAATTAGCAGCAATGGCTTAACTATAGAACTAAATTGGTGGCACGACTATTGATATATTGCAATTATATAATGACCCTAAGAAGAGAAGCAACTTGTGAACCAAAATTTTACCTGCTGGAAGGTGCTGAGAGATGCAAAGATTTAGCCACTAATCCAAACAGAATACTTCCATTTCATAAAATATCCAAGGTGCTGAGAACAGCCCCTCAAGTCTATCGATATAAAGAATGGTATTTTAAACTATTACTAAGGCCTAAAGAACAGCCCTTCAAGTCTATTGATATCTATTGCTATACAAGGTCACCGTTTCAAAGCAAAGAACGCAGAGGAAAAAACACTGAAAAAAAAATTTGTATAATAGTTCCCCAATAAGCATTGTACAAATTTTAACTAATTTCTCACAATATAGATCAACTTACGGAGGAGGTGTAGGCAATGCCTTAGGCTTTGGCCTGACTTCAACTTCATTTACATTTTGCACAAAAATGGCATCAGGTTGATGACTGCAAGTTGTTAGATAAGTTAACGACCAAAATGGCATCAGCCAATGTCTGCTATGCAGAAGCGGAACATTCCATAGTCCGTAGAATACCTGAAAATAAATGTAAGCTAGACCTTTTTCATCCAAATTGATTGGAGCCAATGTGTTTGTAAAACAAATCAGAGAGGTAAAATCTCACCTGCTTACCTCAAAGCAATGGGGGAAAATATAAAGTTAAAATGAGAAGATGAATGACCAGTAAGATAGATAGAACAATGTATAAAATAAAGAACAGAGGGTGGGTAGTAAGATACGAAGACAACCTTTTCAATTCCAGCCTTGAACTTGTTCAAAGCTCCCAATCTCTTGGCCCACCAGAATCAGCAATTAAGAAGGGTGTTATGCATCTTACAGTCACTCCCAAAATTCATGAGAAAAAAAATAGGGATGACATCCATGGATCCTGTTCATGAGCTCCAAGCTCTGATAGATGACATCCGTGGATCCGAGCTCTAGCACGCCGTTAACCATCGGGACGCAGATAAAAAGAACAAGAGTTATATATTAATAACACATCGGCCTTCTTGCAGACGATGTTGGCGAAGCGGCGGCCAATACCTTTGATGGAGGTGAGGGCGAACATGATCTTTTGCTTCCCATCCACGTTCGTGTTCAGCACATGAAGGATGTGCTGGAAATCCTCGTTCGCGATCAAAGACTGCGAACAAAAACCCCCCACATAAAATAACCAAAAGCAGCAAAAAAAAAAAAAAGAAGGAATCATAGAAACGAAAGGAAAATATGCAGACCAAATTCTAAAACAAAGAAAAATCAAAGAAATTCGAAGAATAGACTGACCATGGTGGATAGGGTTTCTTCCCTTCGCCGACGGGAGGCAAGAGAAGCGAAGACGGCGACGGAGTGCAAAAAAAATGCCGGTGACAGGATCCGGCACCCAAGACGACGATGCCGAATCCAGCCTTCCATCTCTCTTCATCATGGCCGCCACCTTCTCCTCCACCACGGCCCTGCTCCTCCTCCCAGCCACCGCCACCGCACTAGAATATCCTCTCCTGGAATCAAAGAGATGAAGACCGTCAGATCAAGAAAGGATCCACCGATGGACCGATGGAACGGAAGGCGGCGAGATCCCTACCTGCTCGCAAAGAGGGCTACACCATCGGAGAGAGCCGCGGCGAAAGTGGCGTTGGAGAGAGGAATTGATTAGGGCTTTGGGAGAGATTGAGGATTGGAGATCGGAGGAGGAACCGAAGATGAGGCGTTATTTGAGGGAGGGGGAGGGGAGGGGGGAAGCAGGAAAGGGGATGGAGATCTCAGGGGCAGAGGATGGAAGAAGGGGGAGTGGAGGGTAGAAGCTTTTTCCTCTAGTGTTAGGGCAGAGCGAGGAAGACGGGTGGGAGGCTTTTTTTTTGCTTTTTGTTAGCCTTTTGAAATCGCAGGAAAGGCGCCCCTTTTTTTGCCCCCAAAAAAATTTGTTGTTCTTTTGCCTACGATTTTTATTAAAATCGTAGGCAAAGGCTTTTTATGAAAAAAATTTAAGAATAAAATAAATTTTTTTATAATTTTTATGAAAATTATAGAACAACCCTTTGGACCTTTTACTATGATATTTTAAAAATCGTAGGGAAAGAGGATTTTGCTTTTTCAACAAATTATTTTATGGCAAAATATTTGGCAAATTTTTTTGTGAAAATTATAGAGAAAGACTTTTTAGGAAAATTATTTGCATGTGATTTTGAAAATTAGGGAAAAGCTTTTTTAGAAATTATTTGCAGGTGATTTTGCCTCCAAAATGAAAATAACTTTATGAAAAAAATTTCTTAAAAGCATTTCTTATTGTATAATAAAAATAAAAATATAAAATAATAATAGTTATCAAATATATTTTTGTTATTAAAATTGTAAAAATAAAATAATGATGATAATCAACGATATTTTTTTATTACAAATTTTAAAAATAAAAAAAATTATATTTTTAGTTTTAAAAAAAATGACAACCGCCCCAAACTATAGTATGTTCCACATCCTAACCACATGGACGACAAGGAAGCTTTACTAGACAACGATAATAATAAGCATGCTTAAATATTTTTATTTTGTCAACCACTCAGATAATTTTGAGCAACCTCACTATAAGGAAAAAAATAATTGCATATAGAATATGAACCAACTGGACCCATCCAGATCGATTTTAATAGTAGCATGATCAAAACCGGATCTGAGACCTCAGGAGGTTGGATGCCGCGGTTTTGCTCCATCGGGCCTTGGAAGCTGGGATTTGGGATGGAGTACTTGGGGATGGGAGGGGCGCTCAAGGGCCAGAACAAAGGGGTGAAGGCAAAAATCGACTGAGATTGAAGTTATGGTTATAATTAGTATTCAGAGGTGGATTAGGGTTAGGGTTTTCGGCGATGGCGGCAGAAGGAAGAGTGGAGGAAGGAGGAGGAAGAGAGGAAGGATCTTGAGAGATCAATTGGGGGCTTTCGGGCGTTGTGGCTTTGGTGAGGCCCTGGCCTAAGTCCTTCACTGGGGAAGGATTAGGTAAGCTCCGAATTGGAAGCTCACGAATGAAGGAAGGCAGAATGAAGGAAGCTGTGAAGAATCAAAAATGACCATTAGGGGGTAGGAAAAGTCTTTGTGCACCGAACTCCAATGCACAAAGCATGCACCGGGTGCGGCCATTGGCCGCGTGCTTGTGCGAGCGCACGTGTCATGGCCCATTTGGTTGTGGTGTGCTCCGTATACGTGTGTGCCACGGCCCATTAGGCCGCGGCGCCCTCCACATGCATGCTTCCACGGATGCGCGCCCTATGCACGCTTTGTGCACTGAAGTTCGGTGCATAAAGACTTTTTTTAGAGGGTATGGTTTATGGAGCTTTTCCTTCGGACCTTTGCCTACGATTTTTATAAATGTTATAGGCAAATGAAATCTTTGCCTACGATTTTTAGTTTATCATAGGCAAAGGTCTATAGCCTTTCCCTACGATTTTCATAAAAATCGTAAGGAAAGGGTTTTCCCTACGATTTTCATAAAAATCGTAGGTAAAGGTTTACAACCTTTCCCTATGATCTTTGTGAAAATCGTAGAGAAAAGTTTAGAATGAAAAAAATTATTACATGAAATGCTTTAGAACCTTTCCCTGCGATTTTTGTAAAATTTGTAGGGAAAGGGTTTTCCATACGATTTTTGTGAAAATCGTAGGGAAATGGTAGCATTTTCGGAAAAGGTCTATAGCCTTTCCCTACGATTTTCACATAAATCGTAGGGAAAGGGTTTCCTTACGATTTTCATGAAGATCGTGGGTAAAGGTCTACAGTCTTTCCCTACGATTTTTATTAAAATCGTAAGAAAAAGTTTAGAAGGAAAAAAAATTATTACAGGAAAGGCTCCCTACGACTTTTATGAAAATCGTAGGGAAAGGGTTTTCCCTACGTTTAGGGAAAGGTGTACATCCTTTACCTAGGAAAGACTTTTTTAGAAAAATATTGGTGGGTTATTTTGACTTCAAAAATTTGTTAATTAAGAAAAAGTCTTTTCCTATGATTTTTGTCCTTTCCCTACGATTTTGAAGATCCTTTCCCTACGAGTTTTGTAAAAATTATAGGGAAAGACTTTCTTTTCCTATGATTTTTGTCCTTTCCCTACGATTTTGAAGATCCTTTCCCTACGAGTTTTGTAAAAATTATAGGGAAAGACTTTTTTAGAAAATTATTGACGGGTGATTTTGCCTCCAAAAATTTTGTTGATCAAGAAAAAGGCTTTCCCTACGATTTTTTGAAAATCGTAGGGAAAGGATCTAACCATTTTATTATATAATCTTTACCTACGACTTTTAAAAATCGTAGGGAAAGATATCTTTTACCTACGATTTTAAATTCGTAGGTATGAAAATCGTAGGCAAAAGTTATTTTTCTTTTAGTGTTAATTACTTTTTTGTTGCTATTTTCTTTCATTCCTTTCTTTTCTTTTCTTTCCGCATCCAGTCCCTTACGACCCTCCAATTTTGTCTGTTGACGGCTATATATTGCATAGTAGTGACCATGTGAAACTATTGGAGGCGGCGTTTGAGAGGGAGATTCTGGTTACTTTGAAGTCATTAGGATCAAATAAAGCTCTTGGTCCCGATGGCTTCAATATAGGCTTTTACAAATACTACTGGCACATCATTTGTTTAGATGTTTGCAAAGCAATGAAAATTTTTTCAAAACTGGGACCATGCCTGCTGCTTGGAAGGCAACCTTTATGAACTCCAAATCATTACCATCTCATTAGTTTGTAGAATATAATCTACAAGATCATGGCTAAGATTCTTACATTGAGAGTTCATGCTATTATTCATAAGATTGTCTCTTCTGAGGAACAAGCTGCATTTGCCTTCAGGAAAAATATTTCTAATAATATTACTCTTGTTTAGGAAGCCATTCACTCTTTGCATCAAACATCAAGAAAATCTTCTTTTATGGCAACCAAACTGGACATAGAGAGCGCATATGATATATTTGATCGAGGATACCTAGTGATGGGGCCAGTTGACCCCATGAAAAATAAAATTTTTGAACGGCCCCAATGGCCGACAACCCAAAGGCCGACGACTCCAAGACCGACGGCCCCAAAGGCCGACACCTCCAAGACCGACGGTCCCAATGGCCGACAGCCAAAAGGCCGACGGCTCCAAGAACGACGGCCCCAAAGGCCGACACCTCCAAGACCGATGGCTCCAAGGCCGATAGCCCCAAAGGCCGACACCTCCAAGGCGGCACCTCCCAGTCGGCCCCGGCATCTTCCTAACCGGCCCCCTACGTCTCAAAGCTAGGCGGCCCCGGCCCTTCAAGCCGACCCGGCACCTCCCAGCCAGCCCCGGCATCTTCCAAGCCAGCCCACTACGTCTCCAAACTGGGCGGCCCCGGCACCTCTCAGTCGGCCCGACATCTTCCTAGCCGGCCATCTACGTCTCCAAGATAGGCAGCCCCGGTACTTCCCAGGCGGCCCCAGCACCTTCCTAACCGGCCTCGGCGTGTCCAAGCTAGGTAGCCTCCGGCACCTTCCTAGCCAGCCCCCTACGTCTCCAAACTGGGCGGCCCCGACACCTCCCAGTCGGCTCGGCATCTTCCTAGCCGGCCCTCTACGTCTCCAAGATAGGCGGCCTCGGCACTTCCCAGGCGGCCCCCTACTTCTCCAAGCGAGTCGGCCTCGACACTTCCTCCGCCTCTCCAGTTCGGCCGAGTCGGCCAAGGCCATCCCTGGTCGGCCCGACTTGGCCCCGGCATCTCCAGTTCTGCCGAGTCGGCCAAGGCCATCCCTGGTCGGCCTGACTCGGCCCCGGCATCTCCAGTTCCGCCGAGTCGGCCAAGGCCATCCCCGGCCAGCCCTACTCGGCCCCGGCGTCTCCAGTTCCGCTGAGTCGGCCAAGGCCATCCTCGTCCAGCCCGACTCGGCCCCGGTGTCTCCAGTTCCACCGAGTCGGCCAAGGCCATTCCCGGCCAGCCCGACTCGGCCCTGACATCTCCAGTTCCGCCGAGTCGGCCAAGGCCACCCATGGCTGGCCCGACTCGGCCCCGACACCTCCAAGTACATCGATTCGGCCCCGCCCCGGCACTGTCTTGCCAGCGGGATTGGCCTCAGCCATCTCGGGTTGACCCGGCTCGGCCTTGTTAAGATGGGATTTCCCAGTTCCCGCCAGATCAGCCCCAGCGGTTCAAGAAACGGCCTCTCTGACGCGCGCAGCCCGACAGCGCTAGATCCGACAACTCGACAGCCCCACCAGCTGATGGGACTTAGCCCACCAACCGCCGCTTTCTCTCTTTCTGATGGGACAGGACCCACCAACTAGCGCAGATTCACACAACTGAACTCCGCATACATCCCCTCCTTACGCAATTCCACGTGATCATGCTAGGGTCAACCCCTATAAAAAGATGAATCCACTCACCAAACATGTATGCGCGATAACCCCCAAAATCGCCATCTCAACTTTCAGGAAGGAATCTCCTCCGAGAGACCTCTTTCTCATACTAAAAAGGGCTCTCTTGAGCCCCTCTTCAGCTATGACCTCAGTCACTAACTTGGCCATCGGAGGGTCCCACCGGAGACCCCTCCGGTCCTGGGACTTTTCTGCAGGTAACCTGGTGAAGAAGCACCACCGTTCCCAACGTCGAGGAGAGGTGATTGAGCGTCATCAGATTGGTGCGCCAGGAAGGGGGGATAAGAAAAAGTAGCGAACGTTCTCCCTGAGCTACATCTTTCATCCCCTCTCTTCTTCCAGAAGCCATGGTGGTGACGCGAGCTCGAGATGCCTCGGTCAGCTACCCGGCGGGGCTCCTCCCGCCAGCTAGGCAGCAGGAGGCCAATCCCCCTGCTACCAACCCTCCAGTTGCCTGCACGCCGCCGGAGGCCGTTGACCAAACAGTGGAGCGGCTGGCGACACTTTCCCAGCAAGTCCAGAATCTCACCGCCATGGTCCACGGGCTCCAGCAACAACAGTCCGTGGCCACCCAGCATTAGACTGCTCCCATCTCCAATCAACAATCGGCGAGGGGAGGTTCTCCTCGGCGGGAGGCCGGTCGGCGAGAGACCGGCCGATGTCAGGTTTCCCCTAGGAAGCCTCGACGCGAGCCCTCCAAGCGGCCACGGTCCCCTGACCACAGCACCAAATCTTCTCCCAAGCCACATCATCACGAGGAACCCAAGCGGAAGTCCCGACTTCTGTCTCCATCTCCTTCTGCCTCTTCTTCTTCTTCCTCCGAGCCATCTCGAAGGGCCCCGACGATCAGCCGCCAGGCGGAGGAACGCCTGAAGGAGTACAATAGGCGCCTCGACGAGCTCGCCAAGAAGATCAACCATCAACCGGAGGAAGAGTTCGACACTCGTCCTCCTTACACCCGTCGGATATTAGAGGAACCAATCCCCTCTAGGTTTCGCTTCCCTCAGATAGACCCGTACGATGGTACGACGGATTCTCTCAATCACCTCAAGAGTTACAAAGCTATGATGCAAATCCAGGGCACTTCAGACGCCCTTCTCTGCAAAGCCTTCCCCGCTACCCTGCGGAAGGCCGCCCGTGCATGGCACTCACGCCTGCCCCCTCACAGCATCGACTCCTTCTGGGAGCTGGAGAAAGCCTTTTGGCACACTTCGACGCCTGCCGGCAAATCCCAAGGGTAGCCGACAGCCTTTTCTCCGTCCGTCAGAAGGAGGGAGAGTCTCTGTGGGACTTTGTGTCCCGGTTCAAGGCCGCCGCCCTCGAGGTCTATCATCTCGACGATGCGGTGGCAGCACTGGCGTTCAAGCGGGGACTCCTTCCGTCCCGCTTCACTTTCTCCTTGGATAAGAAGCCTCCAAGCTCTTATTCCGATCTCCTCCTCCGAGCTCAGAAATACATCCGCGCGGATGAAGCCGACTTCACCCGGTGGGAATCTTCAAGAAACTCCAGCGACAAGCCTGCTCGCCCTGAGCCCAGCGGGCCCCCTCGACACAGGCGAGCTGACCAGCCTCGTCAATTAGAGAACAAGCATCGGAGCGCCATCCCCGATGAGAGTAAGCTCACGCCTCTTCTAGCCCCTCGATCCCACATTCTGATGGAGATCGAGGGTGAGCCTTATCTTCAACGTCCTCCCCCATCAACAAAGGTGCACCCCGTGACAAAAGCCGCTACTGCCGTTTCCACCGGGACTACGGCCATGATATCGACAGTTGCTACAGCTTGAAGCGTGCCGTCGAGGAGCTCATCCAGCGGGGCTATCTCGGCAAGTATGTCCAGAAGACGCAACAGCGCTACCGGCCATCATGGGGCCTCCACCAGCTCAAGCCACCGTCGACAACACTCCCACGGAGCGAACGATCGGGATGGTGTCCTGGGGATCAGCTTCTGCACCTAAACGGCCAAGGGGGGAGAGTTGCCAGGTAATGCACTTCCTAAGAGGGTCCCTACCGCATCACCGAAACACTTCACAGGGGGGCATGCAAATTAGAGGAACTTGATGGAAAACCCATTCCACGTACCTGGAATGTAGGCAACCTCCGCCAGTATTACCAATGATGTACTCCCAGAAGCATGAGTAATAAAGAAGGCCCCTTCTGACGCCATAGCTTATTCTCCCTTGCACCAAGTCTCTCAAAAGGAGCTCACCGGCATCGCAGCCCACGGGACACCACTCGCCTCGGCACGGCGATGCCCCCGAGTAGGTTAAGACCCTAAAGGCTCCGCACCCGGCTGAGTCGCCACTTGGGTAGCACACAAACCCCCAAGATGGTTCAAAAGGAGCTCACCGGTATCGCGGCCCATGGGACACCACTCGGCCCCGGCACGGCGGTGCCCCGAGTAGGTTAAGTCCCTAAAGGCTCCGTACCTGGCTGAGTCGCCACTTGGGCGGCACACAACCCCCAAGATGGTTCAAAAGGAGCTTACTAGCATCGCGGCTCATGGGACACCACTCGGCCCCGGCACGGCGGTGCCCCCGGGTAGGTTAAGTCCCTAAAGGCTCCGTACCCAGCTGAGTCACCACTTGGGCGACAAACAAACCCCCAAGATGGTTCAAAAGGAGCTCACTGGCATCGCGGCCCACGGGACACCACTCAGCCCTGGCACGGTGCTGCCCCCGAGTAGGTTAAGATCCTAAAGGCTCCGTACCTGGCTGAGTCGCCACTTGGGCGGCACACAAACCCCCAGGTTGGTTCAAAATGAGCTCACTGGCATCGCGGCCCATGGGACACCACTCGGCCCTGGCACATCGGTCCCCCCGAGTAAGTTAAGACCCTAAAGGCTCCGTACCCGGCTGAGTCGCCACTTGGGCGGCACACAAACCCCCAAAATGGTTCAAAAGGAGCTCACTGGCATCGCGGCCCACGGGACACCACTCGGCCCCAGCACGACGATGCCCCCGAGTAGGTTAAGACCCTAAAGGCTCCGTACCCGGCTGAGTCACCACTTGGGCGGCACACAAACCCCCAAGATGGTTCAAAAGAAGCTCACTGGCATCGCATCCCATGGGACACCACTCGGCCCCGGCATGGCGGTGCCCCCGAGTAGGTTAAGGCCCTAAAGGCTTCGTACCCGGTGAGTCGCCCCTCGCAGTGGTTCCCACACCCCCGAGGCAGTTCAAAAGGAACCTGACTACTCTCTGCTCTCAGGTCACCCTCCGGGGTTCAAAAGACTTCCAGATTCCGCGTTGGAGAGGATTACTAGCTTCCCTCTAGCCAAAGAAGGCACGCAGATGTCTATACAAGGCAGCGCAAGAGGAAAGAGGGTTTCCCCACCTAGAAGGAATCATGGTTGAAGTTAACATGAAAGAGCAGATGCCAAGGTAAAAGTTCTACACTCCTTTCGCTTAGCTGATGCGGGGCACGCAAGCTCAAAGAGTGTGGGGGGCATTTGATGGGGCCAGTTGACCTCATAAAAATAAAATTTTTGGATGGCCCCAATGGCTGATAGCCCAAAGGCCGACGGCTCCAAGACCGACGATCCCAAAGGCCGACACCTCCAAGACCGACGGTCCCAATGGCCGACAGCCTAAAGGCCGACGGCTCCAAGACCAACGGCCCCAAAGGCCGACACCTCCAAGGCGACACCTCCCAGTCGGCCCGGCATCTTCCTAGCCGGCCCCCTACGTCTCAAAGCTAGGCGGCCCCGGCCCTTCAAGCCGGCCCCGGCACCTCCCAGCCGGCCCCGGTACTTCCCAGCCGGCCCCGGCATCTTCCAAGCCAGCCCCTACATCTCCAAACTGGGCGGCCCTGGCACCTCCCAGTTGGCTCGGCATCTTCCTAGCTGGCCCTCTACGTCTCCAAGATAGGCGGCCCCGGCACTTCCCAGGCGGCCCCGGCACCTTCCTAATCGGCCCCGGCGTGTCCAAGCTAGGCGGCCCCGACACCTTCCTAGCCGGCCCCCTACGTCTCCAAACTGGGCGGCCTCGCACCTCCCAGTCGGCCAGCTTCTTCCTAGCCGACCCTCTACGTCTCCAAGATAGGCGGCCCCGGCACTTCCCAGGCGGCCCCGGCACCTTCGTAACCGGCCCCGACATGTCTAAGCTAGGCGGCCCCGGCACCTTCCTAGCCGGCCCCCTACTTCTCCAAGCGAGTTGGCCCCGACACTTCCTCCGCCTCTCCAGTTCGGCCGAGTCGGCCAAGGCCATCCCTGGTCGGCCCGACTCGGCCCCGGCGTCTCCAGTTCCGCCGAGTCGGCCAAGGCCATCCCTGGTTGGCCCGACTCGGCCCCGTCATCTCCAGTTCCGCCGAGTCGGCCAAGGCCATCCCCGGCCAGCCCGACTCGGCTCCGGCATCTCCAGTTCCGCCGAGTCGGCCAAGGCCATCCCCGTCCAGCCCGACTCGGCCCCGGCGTCTCCGGTTCCGCCGAGTCGGCCAAGGCCATCCCCGTCCAGCCCGACTCGGCCCCGGCGTCTCCAGTTCCGCCGAGTCGGCCAAGGCCATTTCTGGCTAGCCCGACTCGGCCCCGGCATCTCCAGTTCCACCGAGTCGGCCAAGGCCACCCATGGCTGGCCCGATTCGGCCCCGATGCCTCCAAGTCCGTCGATTCGGTCCTGCCCCGGCACTGTCTTGCCAGCGGGATTGGCCCCAGCCATCTCGGGTCGACCCGGCTCGGCCCTGATAAGGCAGATTTCCCAGTTTCCGCCAGATCAGCCCCAGCGGATCAAGAAACCGCCTCTCTGATGCGCGCCGCCCGATAGCGCTAGATTCGACAACCCGACAGCCCCACCGGCTGATGGGACTTAGCCCACCAACCGCCGCTTTCTCCCTTTCGATGGGACAGGACCCACCAACCAGTGCAGATTCATGCAACTGAACTCCGCAGACATCCCCTCCTCACGCAATCCCACGTGATCATGCCAGGGTCAACCCTTATAAAAAGGTGAATTCACTCACCAAACAGGTATGCGCGATAACCCCCAAAATCGCCATCTCAACTTTCAGGAAGGAATCCCTCCTCCGGGAGACCTCCTTTCTCATACTAAAAAGGGCTCTCTCGAGCCCCTCTTTAGCTGTGACCTCAGTCACTAACTTGGCCGTCGGAGGGTCCCATCGGAGACCCCTCCGATCCCGGAACTTTTCTGCTGGTAACCTGGTGAAGAAGTGCCACCGTTCCCGACGTCTAGGAGAGGTGATTGAGCGTCATCACCTAGAAGTAGTTCTCCACCATCTCAACTTTCCTTCAGTTAGTTTGGTGCATGGATTCATGGTTGAATTCAATTCCCAATCTTCTTTTATGGCAATCAAACTGGACATAGAGAGGGCATATGATATATTTGATTGGGGATACCTAGAAGTCGACTTTCCTTCTCAGCTAATTCGGTGGATTCATGGTTGTATTCATTTCCCTTCCTTTATGGTATCGGTTAATGGTTCACCCGTAGAATTCTTCCAATCTTCAAAGGGTTTGCACCATGGATGTTCTTTATCTACCTACCTGTTTATATTGTGTACTAAAATGCTAACTAGAGGGCTATATCATAAAAAGCAAATTGACTGGATTATGCGATACAAACCTAAAAGTCATAGTCCTTCAGTTACTCATTTTGTATTTGTTGATGATTACCTCCTTTCTTGAGCTCGAATATTGGATTGTGCTGTGTCCAATGAGACTATATTGTGGATTACTGTTAGCAGTCTAGGCAGTTGGTGAACCTTAAGAAATCTAGTGCCGTGTTCAACCCGAATATCTCTTGCAGCCTTGCTATTAATCTCTCTTCTATTTAGGATAAGGAGACTTATGTGTTGTTTGGGAATATATGTCAAAGGTAAGAAGCTTTCATTATATGACTTGCAACCACTTAAGGATAAAATCAATCTTAAATTGGATGCTAGGAAATGGCGTACTCTTTCATTTGCTTGGAGAACTACACTTATCATGTCAGTGTTGCATTCTTTACCTATTCATATCATTGCACATGTGACTGTACCTGCTCGTTTTATGGTCTGGTTTACAAGTATAATTAAAAGTTTTTTATAGTGCCATGATAGAAATCAACGTGCACTTCATATTGTCTCTTGGGACTCCATTACTAAACCAAAACAATTGGCAAGTCAGGGATTTATGATATTTCTTCTTAGTGGCGATCTCTTCGATGTCAGTTGGTGACAAGGACTGTCATCTCTCCTCGCTCTCTTTGTGCTAGGATTTTTAAGGCAAAGTATTCCTTTACTGGTAGTTAGTTTTCTTACTCTGCCCCTCGTAATTCAACTCTTCTATGGAAGGAGTTATGCAAAGGTGCTCCATATCTACCAGGGGGTTTCATACAGTCCATTGGAGATGCGAAGAGTATTAATATTTTCCTCTCAGCCTTGGTTTTCTACCATCCTGATTCATTAATTTGCAATGTTGATAACCATGCTCTACTATTGACCAAATTTTGACCCCTGCTGGTGACTGGAATATTCAAATGCTTGAGAATTTATTTCTTCCACAAACTATCAAAGATATTGTTGCTACACTGATCTGTGATCCTAATTATACTAATAGGTTATGTTGGTGGCAGGGATACCATTCCAAGCTTTGTATCAAGGACCTATACATTTATATGGTTGAGGAAGAAGATAATGCTGCACATGTTCATCATTTCAACCGTCTCTGAAAATTAAAAGCCCATCAATGCTTGCTTCATTTTGTCTAGAAGTTTCTACATAGTGGTCTCCCAACTTCAACTCTATTGGCCCAAAGAATTGAATCTATACCTCCAGAATGTAAGAGATGTGGTAGGAGTGCTAAAACTCTTGACCATCTATTTTTTGAGCATGGCACATCCACACAGGTGCGGAATCTTCTCAACGATCATTCATTTGGAAGTTTTTAGTCAACTGGAGAAGCTATAGACTTTCTTCTTTCCATGCCTTCTTCTTTGGTTGTGTCTGACTCCCAAACACTTTTGATGCTACACTCTTTGGAGTATTTGGAATGGCTGAAATGAAGCATATTTAAAAGACAAAGTTTTGATCCTAGCACATTTATTGAATAATGTATTTCGGCAAGTCATTGAGTATTTATCCCTCCTTCATACTTCTTAACATGTTCTCCCTAGCATCTGGGTTGATTTCTCCCAACCAAATTTGGGTTCCATTTACCCTATTTTTATCTCTTAGTCACCCTCCCAACCAGGATTCCTTAAGGTGAATTTCGATGGATGTGCCCATATGAATTTAGCTGGAGCTGGAATAGTCATTCGGAATCATTGTCGAAGAGTACATCGAGCTATGGCTTTTTCTTTAGCTAGAGTCTGTTCCCATTACTGAATTAACGATAGCTTGGTTTGTTCTTCGGGCAGCTTTAAAACTCACTAATACCTATTATATTCAACTAGAGGCCACTCAACCATGCTATCTTAGATTTAGATTGCTCATCATTCTCAGATTGCCTCCACCCATGGTTGAGGAAGATATTTGCTAATGCGTCCACTATTCCTAATGGTTATCTGTTCTCATATATATTTACTATGAGACAAGTCAGGTGGTAGATTTTTTAACTAATTGGAGAGCAGGTTCTAGACAACATGCATGTCAATTGGACCTCTAAGTTTCCTCAACTTCAGTACATTGTGGATGCTAATGCTTAAAGTGTTGTTTTCTATAGATTGTAATGCCCTTGTTATAATCTTGTTACCAAAAAAAGGTTCCCTACCACCATGTGTGTTTCATTAATAGTTATAAAACTTGGATCGAACCAATCGATGTGACTAATAAATCAATAAACCAGACATATGACCGGTTTAGCTCTTTGGTTAGACTAGCTGTATGATTGATCCAATCAAAAATAAAATAAATCGGTTGGTCTTTTTATTGATCTTGAGATTCAATATAAACAAGTAAAATTAGATTAAATTTTTTATGCCCTTTAAATTTACTTTCTAACTAATAGAATTTAATTATTAGTGTTATATTGAGGGGCTTTTTCATTTTTTAGGCCTAAATTCTCTTTCCCTCTTCTCTAAAATCTCTCTCTCTCTCTCTCTTCTTTCTAACTGGCTTGAAGGGTGTCAAGTATTATTATTTTCTAAAATAGAAGATTAATTTTAAATATTAGTGTGGATATTATATTCAATTGTAGTTAAAAAAAACTTAATTTCAAAGATTTAAATTTTGAAGTTATCAAATTAATTGGATTGTACAAAAAAATTATATTATTTATCATTATAGGTTGTGTCTTTTAATTTAAGTTACATTTTAATAGTTCATACGGTTCAATCTTTGACTCACTGGTTGGACCAGTGAATCCTTCGATTGGATCAATGCCCAGCCTGGTTCTAAAAACTTTGGTTTCACATCCTATTTATAACTACCTACTAAACTAGCTACCTATCCCTTCATTCTTTAGGTGATCTGACCTACCTCAATTCTATTGAATCATCAAGTGCAACGGTGCCCAATTTTAGTGGTATAGAATTCTTCTAGGCTAGTTATATGCCCATGCAATGCACGAACATAGATATGACCAGTAATTTTTTGATAATATAGTTTTTTCGATGCATCATAAAATAAAAAATATTTATAAGGTTGTATAGACTTGGTGTTTGATTAATTTAAATTTAAATTTTATTAAACTTAAAATGATGATTAGTACATATTTTTAGTATTTTTTATTTTGAATTCATCTTGAAAAAAATTAATTCACATCAAAATAACCTTTAAAAGCATAATAAAAAGCTAGAAAATAAAAATTAATTCATATTTTCTTTTTAAATATTTTATTCTAATAATTTATCATCATTCCTTTGTGAAAGTCAAAAAAACCCTTGATAAAGAGTTTCATCGAAGGATTTCTAAAGAAAATTCGTCTTCATCGATAATTACCAAAGAGTTCAAAGGCTAGTCCCATACCGTTGCGCCAATCTGATCGTTGACAATAAAGGATAAGCCCAAGGTTTTGATAAGATTTGAACGAGTTAAAAGGAGGAAGGAATGAAGAATTTTTTTTGGATTTAATTAATGGTATTAAAAATTAGTACATAATATTAATTTCTTATAACGTTTATTTTTATTCTAGTGAGAGAATCTATAAATGATATATGCATAGTACAAGATTTTAAAATCACTAAGGATTTCTAAGAAAAAATCTCTTGGTACAAGATTTTAAAATTTCCAAGGGATTTTTAAGAAAAATTCCTCTCTGATATTATTTTTTTATTTTTAAAAATATCTTACCAGCATCAAGGAATTTATCCCTTAGTAAATCTCTAAGGGACTGAACTTTCATTACAAATCCCTTACTAAAAATTGTTTAAATAATTACTCACTAATTCCTAGCAAATTTTCAAGGGATTTTCAAGGAATTTATTAAGAAAAATATATCCCTAGTAAATTCCTTAAAGATTCCTTACTGAAACTAAATTTTGAATGTAATTTAAAATTCCTTAAAAAGTTTTTTTAATCCCTTAATAATTTTCTTGAAGATATATCCCTTGTTGATGTCCCTGATTTATGACAGTGAACAAAAGTACAATAAATTGCTCAAATTCTCAATGTCTTAATTAATTTGTCGTTGCCCCATTTTCACACTTAATTTTATATTTAAATAACATTTAATCATATTTTAAAATATATATATATCAGATTCCATGATTTCTTGATGTCTTCATTTGCTGATAGCAGCTTATTCTACATTTAATTCTACATCTAAATAACATTTAAAAGTGTAGTGAAAGACCAATAACCCATGTATGACCAGCTTCTGCGCGTCAGAGTCTTATGGCTGTTAAGCTTGATATGGAAAGAGCTTATGACAGAACGAGCTGAGATTTTCTGAGATATACTCTTGCTGAGTTTGGGTTTGATGGTTGTTTTGTTGACTGGATTATGGCATGTGTTCATCGGCCATCTTTCTCTCTCATCATTTGTAACATCCTGAAAACCTTGTAATCTATGGCATTTTCAGTTAAAATGAAAGTCAGAAAGTTTTCTTGATATATGGGTGTGTTGGCCTTTTGATAAATGTAAAGAGAAGAAATTTTTGGAGTAAATAAGTATATTTCTAAATGTTAATGAGTCTGATTTGAGAAATTGAGAGACTTAAGTTTAATGGGTTTAAATCATAAGAAAAATCAAGTTTAGTTTGAGTTTTATCCTAAAAATGACGTTTTTAGTGGTTGGAGTCGACTCCCTCTGATAGAGTCGACTCCGGCACGGTTTTAAGCTTTCGGCACGCTTAGGAGTCGACCCCTACAGTGCTGGAGTCGACTCCTACTTTTCAGGAGTCGACCCCTACTTTTCTGGAGTCGACCCCTACTTCTGCTCGAGCCGACTCGCAATCTGTTCGAGCCGACTCCGCGACGGCAGGTTTTTCTGAGTTAAATCTTGAGAAATTCATATTTAATCCGTTTCAAGTCCGATTTGGATGCCGTTTGAACCGTTGGATTTCTAAAATCGAGTTCTTCAAGATGGTAAAGTCTTTTCTTAGAAATGTTACATAAAAGTATAGATTTAAGCGAAAAAGGATGATCTGGGCTATAAATCTATTAAAAAAATGCTATATCAGGGGCAAAAGGGGAAAAGGCTCCGATGTCAATTGCAAATTGTGTTAAGGGCAACTTAGGAAAGAAAATATAAGGGCAAAATAGCATGGTTATAAGTGAGCCACGTGTTTTCCAAAAAGTGTGTGTTAAGAGTGTGTGAGGGTAAAAGGGAGATTTGGCATGCCTTAACCCTTAAGTTTCCTATGACTTGGTCCCCAAGTCATTAGAGAAAAAGGGGAACGTGGGTTCAGCCAGAGAAAAGAAAGAAAGAAAGAAAGAAAGAAAAGAGAGGAAAAGGAAGAAGAAGAAGAAGAAAAAGGAGGAAGAAAGAGAAAGGGAAAGGGAAGCTTGGGGGTTTGTGCTCGACTCCAGGTAAGCTATAGCTTCCCTAGGTCTTGTATGACTTTAGATTTTCTTAGATTAGTGTATTTTGAGGTAATAGTAGAAGTAATCTTGAGTAGAGATTGGGTGGAAGAAAATAATGAGATATTAGAGGATAGATCATGTATGCATGCACGGTTCGTGGGAAAACCTCGTGTGGAGGTAATCCTAATAGCTATTGTATCTGTATGTTGACGTAGGTCAAGAGGGTTATTCCAGGGAGCCAAATACCAGAGTTGAGTACCAGTTGTACCAGTCGAGGAGTAACCTACTAAGGTGAGTGGATTTCTCATCTAGCAATGAGAGGTTAATTTGAGCTAGTATAATGAGATTTATACCTAGTTATGGTATGTTATGTTTGGCAGAGTATTATGTATGTTTTAAATATGAGAAATGAGAACCTAGTATATGATAATTTGATAAATGAGTTTTGAGCATATACACATAAGCATGAGTTTCGATGAGGGAATTTTTAATGTATACATGGCATATTTGCATGATAAAGCTTTACAAATGATGTATGAGTCATACTGAGCATCAGGCAGCTAGGGGGCTGATCACCCTTTAGACTGTACTGTAGCATGAGCATTGCACACTACTATCGAGCCGGCACCTCCTTGCGAACAGATCGTACGATGAACCCCAGAATCAGGGGTGAGTGCATGCCTAACCAGGCCAGTGGGGCTGGTTGTGAGCAGCCCGTGGGGGCATGAATCATAGCTCAGTGGAGCTGATTACTATATATAGCCCGTGGGGGCAGAGAGAAAACCCGAGGTTCCAGGGTTAAGGAACAAAGCACTTTGCCAGGTGAACCGCACGGGTAAGGGGTGCTATTTGTGCGGGGATCCTGTTGCTAGTCACGCACCCGATGAGAGTACACCTACAGAAGGGCGACTGTAGGGTGGTACCTCAGAGGCATTACACACACAGCCCAGCATCATGAGATCTAAAAGCATATGTTGTGATATAAAAAGGGCCAATGGGCCAAATAGTTATCCCGAGAGGGAGATCTTACTTGAGATGCCAGTGGGCAAGCAGATCCTGATGGGAGTCTGGGTTGTAGATAAAGAATGCATATCTTCATATTGTAATGCATGAAGTTTTATTTTAATGAGTTATCTTTCAGTGAAGAGTTATTATAGAGTATTCCAGTACTGATATGTTATTTGAAGAATAAGCTACATTTTATTTTATCTGATATCATGTTAAAAATGTACTTTGAGTTGTACAAGTTAAATAGTTTCAGCATACGATTGAAATTAAGAGGTAATGGTTCTCTATTTCTCCATAGTTAGATGGTTATCCAGTCACTGGGACTTAGGTCTCATCCCTCTATGATTTAAATGTTCTTTCAGATCAGTGAGTATTTCTGCCAGGATCACAAGATAAGCAGGACAGGACCCTTAGCTGATGAAGCTTGCTTGGATGCAAGAGTGTTTAAATGCTAGCCTTGTATATTGAGAGAGGGTGGTTTGATAATTGTATTTTGTATATGTGTATGTGTACAGTGGGATGTAATGATGTTTTAGACCTTTTTGGATATGAATACGAGACTTATGTTTTGGAGAAGATTATGAGTATGATGTGCGCACTTAGGATTTTAATGTCGAATGTGAATGTGATCTTGTAAACTGCCTGAGGAATGTCATGAAAAATATTATCTGAGCAGGTTGATGCTTAATGTTGATTGGGTGATTTGTGAATATAATTGAGATAAAAGTGAAAAGTTTTTAACAGGATGTGTTTTCGTGTGTCTGCCACTTATGATAATTAGTTGGGGTTCTCTAGCTCTTTATGGAGCGCTACATAAAGACTAGTAAAACTCTATCCGATTACCACAAGTGTGCAGGTGTGCTGTCGGTGGCCCCAGAGAGGAGGGGGAGCTGACAAGTTTTGGTATCAGAGCCCTAGGTTATTAGGTCCTAGGGGAATAAGTATGAGTATGAGTCTAGGATGATTGAATGTTTTATGATTATAGCTATTGAATGATGAAACTGATGTAATGAATAATGTCTTGTAGGACGATTACTACAAAGGCATCTAGAGAGACAGAGCAATCTTCAGGCAGGGATAGAAGCAAAGGTCAAAGTAGATTCAGAAGGTCAGTTAGAAGAAGTCAAATTGATAGAATGGCTTCTAGTGATTCCACCGAGCCAGTATCTAAGGAGGCTAGAGTGGGGGCATCTCCAGAGCAGATGCCAGAGTCTTCTTCACAGTCTATTACCCCTGTGCCAGTAGACCCATCTCGAGAACAGACTCAGGGGCCTAGTATGTCAGAGTTGGTAGGCATGATTACTCAGGCTGTGGTAGCAGCTGTGGGTGCTAGTTCTAGCCTTCCATCTAAAAATACTGAGGTTGTGAGGAATGTGGAAAGAGCCAGAAAGTTAGGGGCTCTGGAGTTCCAGGGAACTACTGATCCTATTCAGGCCGGGGCATGGCTGCAGAGGATCGAGAGAGTATTTGATGTGATGGGATGCTCTGAGGAGCAGAGGCTGAGTATTGCCACCTTTTTACTGGAGGGTAGAGCCCAGAGTTGGTGGAGATCTATTCAGGGCAGGCAGCCCCAGGGAGTGGAGTTGACATGGGAAAAATTTAGAAGAGAATTTCATCAGCAATATTATTCTGAAATTTATAGGGATCAGAAGAGGAGGGATTTCCTTTGTCTAACTCAGGGGAGGATGTCTGTGGCAGATTATGAAGCCACATTTGTGGAGTTATCTCAGTTTGCTAGGGCCTTGGTGGCTGATGAGAGGGAGAGATGTCGACTATTCCAGGATGGGTTGAACCTCCCTATTAAAGCCAAGACCTGTATGCAGACCTACAATAATTACTCTGAGTTGGTGCAGGGAGCACTCAAAGCTGAGGAGATTGAAAAAGAATATATGAGTAGGAGGCAGGATAGAATGAAAAGAAGTGCTCCTAGTCATTCTTCTGCTCCGGGAGGGACTCAGCCATTCAAGAAACCCCAGAGGACTGGACAGTTTTATTCTGGGTTTAGAGCCCCTGGTGATGTGGGCAGAGGATCCGTATCTGTGTCAGCATCTAGCCCAGTTCAAAGAAAGCCTTATGTGGGTGTGCCTCAGGTTGCCTCCAGCAGGGTGTCTGGTGATGTAGGGGAGCAGGGTCGTCCTTCTGGTGGAGGGAGAAATATACCCCCATGTAATGTATGTGGAAAACTTCATTTGGGAGAATGTAGGAGGGGCAATAAGGGATGTTATATTTGTGGTGATCTAGGTCACCTGAAGAGAGATTGCCCTAGGAGAGGGCAGCAGGCTGGTGGGCTTCCTCAGGGGCCAGTAATGCCAAGGGGACAGCCTAGTAGGAGAGGTGATGGTAGTGTAGTGGCTTCAGCCAGTCAGGTGGGGCCTAATGTTAATCAGCCAGGAGGGTCATCCAGTATTCCGAGAGCCGAGGCCAGAGTGTTTGCCATGACCAGACAGGAGGCTCAGATTGATCCTGATGTGGTGACAGGTATGCTACCCATCGATAATCATGATGCTTATATTTTAATTGATTCTGGATCTACTCATTCATTTATCTCATGTGAGTTTGCTAAGCATCTAGTTAGAGATGTGGGCCAGTTGGGTAGTCAGTTGGTAGTATCTATGCCCGTAGGGAGGCCTTTTATAGCAGACCAAGTGTATAGAGGTTGTGATATTTCTGTGGGGAGTCAGAAATTAGCAGCAGATTTGATTCCTTTGAGGTTGAAAGAGTTTGATGCCATTTTGGGGATGGATTGGCTATCTGTGCATAGAGCCAGAGTAGATTGCTTAAGGAAGGAGGTGATGTTGCAAACTTCTGATGATAGAGAAGTCTGTTTTGTTGGTGATAGGAGGGGGTTACCCTCAGGAGTGATTTCGGCTCTGTCAGCCAATAGAATGTTAGCAAAGAGATGTGAAGCCTATTTAGCTTGTGCAGTGAGCCTAGAGGGCAATGGTTTAGAGCTGACGAATATCCCTGTGGTAAGGGATTTTTCAGATGTATTTCCTGAGGAGTTGCCAGGGTTACCTCCTGACAGAGGATTTGATTTCAGTATAGATCTAGCCCCAGATACCAGACCAATAGCCAGGGCACCTTATAGAATGGCTCCAGTTGAATTGAAAGAATTGAAAAGTCAGTTACAAGAATTATTGGAAAAAGGGTTTATTAGACCCAGTATATCACCATGGGGTGCACCAGTGTTGTTTGTGAAGAAAAAGGATGGTACCTTGAGGTTGTGTATAGACTATAGACAGTTGAACAAGGTGACCATTAGAAACAATTATCCATTACCAAGGATCGATGATTTGTTTGATCAGCTGCAGGGGGCAGCAGTGTTTTCAAAGATTGACCTGAGATCTGGGTATCATCAATTGAGAATAAAGAATGAGGATATATCTAAGACTGCTTTCAGGACCAGATATGGTCATTATGAGTTCTTGGTAATGCCATTTGGCTTGACAAATGCTCCAGCTGCTTTTATGGGCCTGATGAATCAAGTATTTCAAGAGTATCTAGATAAATTTGTGATAGTATTCATTGATGACATCTTGATTTATTCTAGAAGTAGTGAAGAGCATGAACAGCATCTGAGGACAGTTTTGCAGATATTAAGAGAAAAGCAATTATATGCAAAGTTTAGTAAAAGTGAATTTTGGCTGGATGAGGTAAAGTTCTTGGGACATGTAGTTTCAGCCAAAGGTATTATGGTAGATCCTCAAAAGATTGAAGCTATAGTAAATTGGGTATCACCTACCAATCAGACTGAGGTGAGGAGTTTCTTGGGGTTAGCAGGATATTATAGAAGATTTATAGAAAATTTCTCGATTTTGGCTTCTTCTATGACTAAGCTGCTTAGAAAGAATATCAAGTTTGATTGGTCAAATGAATGCCAGAAGAGTATGGATGAATTGAAAAGGAGATTAACCTCAGCCCCAATCCTAATACTACCTGATAGTGCCAGTGATTATGTGATCTATAGTGATGCCTCATTAAAGGGTTTGGGGTGTGTTTTAATGCAGAATGGGAAAGTAGTGGCTTATATATCTAGACAGTTGAGATCCCATGAAAAGAATTACCCCACCCATGATTTGGAGTTAGCTGCTGTTATATTTGCATTGAAGGTTTGGAGGCACTACTTGTATGGAAGAAGATGCCAGATATTTACTGATCATAAGAGCTTGAAATATATTCTGACCCAGAAGGAATTGAATTTAAGGCAGAGAAGATGGATTGAATTGATTAAAGACTATGATTGCACTATTGAGTATCACCCAGGGAAAGCTAATGTTGTGGCTGATGCCTTGAGTCGAAAGTCTATGGCCACATTGGCTTCTATCAGAACCGTACAGCTACCCTTGATGATTGAGTTAAGGAGGTTAGATGCAGAACTAGCTGTAGAAGAGTCAGGAGCCTTGTTGGCTACCTTCAGGGTGAGACCCCAAATGCTAGAAGAAATAAGAGAAGCTCAGTTGCTAGATCTACATTTACTTAAAGCCAGAAATTTAATTCAGAGTGGGTCTCAGTCAGAGTTTTCTGTTAGAGGTGATGGAGTGTTATTATTCAAGGGCAGAGTTTGTGTGCCAGCTGTGGAATCAGTGAAAGATCAGATTTTAAGGGAAGCACATAGCTCAGCTTATTCAATGCATCCAGGTAGTACTAAGATGTATAGAACTATCAAACAGAATTACTGGTGGAATGGTATGAAAAAGGAGATAGCTGAGTATGTATCTAAGTGTTTGGTGTGTCAGCAGATTAAGGCTGAACATCAGTGTCCAGCTGGAAAGCTTCAGCCTCTGTTTGTGCCAGAGTGGAAGTGGGAGCATATAACTATGGATTTCGTTGTAGGACTCCCAAAGACCAGAAGGGGCAATGATGCTATATGGGTGATAGTTGATAGATTGACTAAGTCTGCTCATTTTCTGCCGATTAAGATTGTCTTTACCTTGGATAGATTAGCAGAATTATATGTGCATGAAATTGTGAGTAGGCATGGTGTGCCAGTATCGATAGTATCAGATAGAGATCCAAGGTTCACATCTCAATTTTGGGCAGAATTACAGAAAGCTTTGGGGACTAAATTGAGGTTCAGTACAGCATTTCATCCCCAAACCGATGGTCAGTCAGAAAGAACCATCCAGACACTGGAGGATATGCTGAGAGCTTGTGTCATGGAATTTTCTGGTAGCTGGGATGATCATCTACCTTTAGTAGAGTTTGCTTACAATAACAGCTACCATTCTAGCATTGATATGGCACCATATGAGGCCTTGTATGGGAGAAAATGTAGAACTCCAGTGTGTTGGGATGAGGAGGGAGAGAGAAGGCTGTTAGGCCCTGAGTTAGTGCAGCTTACAGCAGATCAAGTTAAAATTATAAGAGCTAAATTAAAGGCAGCCCAGGATAGACAGAAGAGCTATGCAGATAAAAAGCATAGAGAGGTAAAGTTTGAGGTTGGAGATAGAGTCTTTCTGAAGGTATCTCCTTGGCGAGGTATTATGAGATTTGGAAAGAAAGGCAAGTTGAGTCCCAGGTATATTGGACCCTATGAAATTCTGGAAAGAGTTGGGACACTAGCTTATAGATTGGCTTTACCTCCAGAGTTATCTCAGATTCATAATGTATTTCATGTATCAATGCTTAGGAGGTATGTGCCAGATTCCTCTCATGTGATTCAGTCTGAGACTATAGAGTTACAGGGGGATTTATCATTTGCAACAGAACCAGTGAAGATCTTGAGTAGGGAATTAAGCAGCTCCGCAGTAAAAGAATTCCATTAGTTAAGGTGCAATGGTTAAATCATCAAAAAGAGGAGGCTACATGGGAGCGAGAGGATGAGATGAGATTTAAGTACCCCCACCTATTTGAAAATATATCTAGCTAAATTTCGAGGACGAAATTTCTTAAGAGGGGGAGAATTGTAACATCCTGAAAACCTTGTAATCTATGGCATTTTCAGTTAAAATGAAAGTCAGAAAGTTTTCTTGATATATGGGTGTGTTGGCCTTTTGATAAATGTAAAGAGAAGAAATTTTTGGAGTAAATAAGTATATTTCTAAATGTTAATGAGTCTGATTTGAGAAATTGAGAGACTTAAGTTTAATGGGTTTAAATCACAAGAAAAATCAAGTTTAGTTTGAGTTTTATCCTAAAAATGACGTTTTTAGTGGTTGGAGTCGACTCCACTCTGATAGGAGTCGACTCCGGCACGTTTTAAACTTTCGGCACGCTTAGGAGTCGACCCCTACAGTGCTGGAGTCGACTCCTACCTTTCAGGAGTCGACTCCTACTTTTCTGGAGTCGACCCCTACTTCTGCTCGAGCCGACTCGCAATCTGTTCGAGCCGACTCCGCGACGGCAGGTTTTTCTGAGTTAAATCTTGAGAAATTCATATTTAATCCGTTTCAAGTCCGATTTGGATGCCGTTTGAACCGTTGGATTTCTAAAATCGAGTTCTTCAAGATGGTAAAGTCTTTTCTTAGAAATGTTACATAAAAGTATAGATTTAAGCGAAAAAGGATGATCTGGGCTATAAATCTATTAAAAAAATGCTATATCAGGGGCAAAAGGGGAAAAGGCTCCGATGTCAATTGCAAATTGTGTTAAGGGCAACTTAGGAAAGAAAATATAAGGGCAAAATAGCATGGTTATAAGTGAGCCACGTGTTTTCCAAAAAGTGTGTGTTAAGAGTGTGTGAGGGTAAAAGGGAGATTTGGCATGCCTTAACCCTTAAGTTTCCTATGACTTGGTCCCCAAGTCATTAGAGAAAAAGGGGAACGTGGGTTCAGCCAGAGAAAAGAAAGAAAGAAAGAAGAGAGAGAAAAGAGAGGAAAAGGAAGAAGAAGAAGAAGAAAAAGGAGGAAGAAAGAGAAAGGGAAAGGGAAGCTTGGGGGTTTGTGCTCGACTCCAGGTAAGCTATAGCTTCCCTAGGTCTTGTATGACTTTAGATTTTCTTAGATTAGTGTATTTTGAGGTAATAGTAGAAGTAATCTTGAGTAGAGATTGGGTGGAAGAAAATAATGAGATATTAGAGGATAGATCATGTATGCATGCACGGTTCGTGGGAAAACCTCGTGTGGAGGTAATCCTAATAGCTATTGTATCTGTATGTTGACGTAGGTCAAGAGGGTTATTCCAGGGAGCCAAATACCAGAGTTGAGTACCAGTTGTACCAGTCGAGGAGTAACCTACTAAGGTGAGTGGATTTCTCATCTAGCAATGAGAGGTTAATTTGAGCTAGTATAATGAGATTTATACCTAGTTATGGTATGTTATGTTGGCAGAGTATTATGTATGTTTTAAATATGAGAAATGAGAACCTAGTATATGATAATTGATAAATGAGTTTTGAGCATAACACATAAGCATGAGTTCCGATGAGGGAATTTTTAATGTATACATGGCATATTTGCATGATAAAGCTTTACAAATGATGTATGAGTCATACTGAGCATCAGGCAGCTAGGGGGCTGATCACCCTTTAGACTGTACTGTAGCATGAGCATTGCACACTACTATCGAGCCGGCACCTCCTTGCGAACAGATCGTACGATGAACCCCAGAATCAGGGGTGAGTGCATGCCTAACCAGGCCAGTGGGGCTGGTTGTGAGCAGCCCGTGGGGGCATGAA
>UESW01004407.1:1321284-1400968 GCA_900491605.1 Calamus simplicifolius
CATCACCAGTATGATATTTTAAAGTGAAATACTTGTAGAAATAGATCTCTAAATTTCAACATCCTTGCTTTTATGAGATTCAAATGTAAATGCATCAGTTCCCATCACAACGTCCCATATTATACGGCAGGAAATGGTCTCACTGATTGCCTAGCTGGCTGGGAATTGAGAACTTTTAAGAGAATTCAAAGCTTTGGGATATTAATATCTCTGATGATCTACTTCATTTAATTGAGGTTGACAGAAGACGAGTTGCTTTGCTAGATAGTTTCTTTTTATTGTTTAAGAGCTGGTGCATAATAGCTTTCTTTGATTGTTTAAGAGCAGGTTCATTATATATGCATGCATTCATACATTCATATACACATAAATGTATATATTAACGCACAGACATTGTAATTTACCAGTTGATATTCTTTTGAGATTTGAACAATTATCTTTTTTTTAACCAAAATCAAGTCATTTGCAAATAGATCATCAATTGAGAACATAATGTATATGTATATAGATCTGAGGTAAAATTTATTTGTAACTTTGTCATTAGTTAGTTACGGTCAGCTTGTAGCAGATATGGTAAAAAGGGAGTGATAAATGGTATTTTTAAGTGAATACTTGTAGAAATAGATCTCTAAACTTCAACATCCTTGCTTTTATGAGTTTCAAATGTAAATGCATCAGTTCCCCCATCACAACATCCCATATTATACGGCAACTCACTGATTGCCTAGCTGACTGGGAATTGAGAACTTTTGAGAGAATTCACAGCTTTGGGATATTAACATCTCTGATGATCTACTTCATTTAATTGAGGTTGACAGAAGACGGGTTGCTTCACTAGATAGTTTTTTTTAATTATTATTGTTTAAGAGCAGGTGCATAATAGTTTTCTTTTTTATTGTTTAAGAGCAGGTTCATTATGCATGCATTCATACGTTCATATACATATAAATGTATATATACACGCACAGACATTGTAATTTACCAGTTGATATTCCTTTGAGATTTGAACAATTATCTTTTTTTTAACCAAAATCAAGTCATGTTTAAATAGATCATCAATTGAGAACATAATTTATATGTACATAGATATGACCTAAAATTTGTATGTAACTTTATCATTAGTTTGTTTCGGTCAGCTTACAGCAGATATGGTAAGAAGGGAGTGATAAAATGGTACACGTATACTACAGATATAACATCACCAGTATGATATTTTTAAGTGAAATACTTGTAGAAATAGATCTCTAAATTTCAACATCCTTGCTTTTATGAGATTCAAATGTAAATGCATCAGTTCCAATCACAACATCCCATATTATACGGCAAGGAAATGGTCTCACTAGTTGCCTAGCTGGCTGTGAATTGAGAACATTTAAGAGAACTCACAGCTTTGGGATATTAACATCTCTGATGATCTACTTCATTTAATTGAGGTTGACAGAAGATGAGTTGCTTTCGCAAGATAGTTTTTTTTATTGTTTAAAAGCTGGTGCATAATAGTTTTATTTGATTGTTTAAGAGCAGGTTCATTATATATGCATGCATTCATACATTCGTATACACATAAATGTAGATATACACGCACAGACATTGTAATTTACCGATTGATATTCCTTTGAGATTTGAACAATTATCTTTTTTTTAACCAAAATCAAGTCATGTTTAAATAGATCATCAATTGAGAACATAATGTATATGTATAGATATGACCTAAATTTATGTAACTTTGTCATTAGTTAGTTTCGGTCAGCATACAGCAGATATGGTAAGAAGGGAGTGATAAAATGGTACACGTATACTACAGATATAACATCACCAGTATGATATTTTTGAAGTACTTGTAGAAATAGATCTCTAAATTTCAACATCCTTGCTTTTATGAGATTCAAATGTAAATGCATCAGTTCCAATCACAACATCCCATATTATATGGCAAGGAAATGGTCTAACTGATTTCCTAGCTGGCTGAGAATTGAGAACTTTTAAGAGAATTCATAGCTTTGGGATATTAACATCTCTGATGATCTGCTTCACTTAATTTAGGATGACAGAAGATGAGTTGCTTTCGCTAGATAGTTTTTTTTTTTATTATTGTTTAAGAGCTGGTGCAAAATAGTTTTCTTTGATTGTTTAAGAGCAGGTTCATTATATATGCATGCATTCATACATTCATATACACATAAATGTATATATACACGCACAGACATTGTAATTTACCAGTTGATATTACTTTGAGATTTGAATAATTATCTTTTTAAAACCAAAATCAAGTCATGTTTAAATAGATCATCAATTGAGAACATAATGTATATGTATATAGATCTGACCTAAAATTTATATGTAACATTGTCATTAGTTAGTTACGGTTAGCTTACAGCAGATATGGTAAGAAGGGAGTGATAAAATGGTATGAGTATACTACAGATATAACACCACCAGTAAGATATTTTTAAGTGAAATACTTGTAGAAATAGATCTCTAAACTTCAACATCCTTGCTTTTATGAGATTCAAATGTAAATACATCAGTTCCCATCACAACATCCCATATTATACGGCAACTCACTGATTGCCTAGCTGACTGGGAATTGAGAACTTTTAAGAGAATTCACAGCTTTGGGATATTAACATCTCTGATGATCTACTTCATTTAATTGAGGTTGACAGAAGACAAGTTGCTTTCACTAGATAGTTTTTTTATTATTCTTATTGTTTAAAAGCAGGTGCATAATAGTTTTTTTTTATTGTTTAAGAGCAGGTTCATTATGCATGCATTCATACATTCATATACATATAAATGTATATATACACGCACAAACATTGTAATTTACCAGTTGATATTCCTTTGAGTTTTGAACAATTATCTTTTTTTAAACAAAATCAAGTCATGTTTAAATAGATCATCAATTGAGAACATTATGTATATGTATATAGATGTGACCTAAAATTTATATGTAACTTGTCATCAGTTAGTTTGGTCAGCTTACAGCAGATATGGTAAGAAGGGAGGTTAGAAAATGGTACACATATACTACAGATATAACTCACTAGTATGATATTTTTAAGTAAAATACTTGTAGAAATAGATCTCTAAATTTCAACATCCTTGCTTTTATGAGATTCAAATGCAAATGCATCAGTTCCCATCACAACATCCCATATTATACGGCAAGGAAATGGTCTCACTGATTGCCTAGCTGGCTGGGAATTGAGAACTTTTAAGAGAATTCACAGCTTTGGGATATTAACATCTCTGATGATCTACTACATTTAATTGAGGTTGACAGAAGACGAGTTGCTTTCGCTAGATAGTTTTTTTTATTGTTTATGAGCTGGTGCATAATAGTTTTCTATGATTGTTTAAGAGCAGGTTCATTATATATGCATGCATTCATACATTAATATACACATAAATGTATACATACAGGCACAGACATTGTAATTTACTCGTTGATATTCCTTTAAGATTTTAACAATTAACTTTTTTTTAACCAAAATCAAGTCATGTTTAAATAGATCATCAATTGAGAACATAATGTATATGTATATAGATCTGACCTAAAATTTATATGTAACTTTGTCATTAGTTAGTTACGGTCAGTTGACAGCAGATATGGTAAGAAGGGAGTGATAAAATGGTACGCGTATACTACAGATATAACACCACCAGTATGATATTTTTAAGTGAAATACTTGTAGAAATAGATCTCTAAACTTCAACATCCTTGCTTTTATGAGATTCAAATGTAAATGCATGAGTTCCCATCACAACATCCCATATTATACAGCAACTCACTGATTGCCTAGCTGACTGGGAATTGAGAACTTTTGAGAGAATTCACAGCTTTGGGATATTAACATCTCTGATGATCTACTTCATTTAATTGAGGTTGATAGAAGACGAGTTGCTTTCACTAGATAGTTTATTATTATTATTATTGTTGTTTAAGAGCAGGTGCATAATAGTTTTTTTTTTTATTGTTTAAGAGCAGGTTCATTATGCATCCATTCATACATTCATAAACATATAAATGTATATATACATGCAGAAACATTGTAATTTACCTGTTGATATTCCTTTGAGATTTGAACAATTATCTTTTTTTAACCAAATCAAATCATGTTTAAATAGATCATCAATTGAGAACATAATGTATATATATATAGATATGACCTAAAATTTATGTGTAACTTGTCATTAGTTAGTTTCGGTCAGCTTACAGCAGATATGGTAAGAAGGGAGTGATAAAATGGTACATGTATACTACAGATATAACATCACTAGTATGATATTTTTAAGTGAAATACTTGTTGAAATTGATCTCTAAATTTCAACATCCTTGCTTTTATGAGATTCAAATGTAAATGCATCAGTTCCCATCACAACATCCCATATTATACGGCAAGGAAATGGTCTCACTGATTGCCTAGCTGGTTGGGAATTGAGAACTTTTAAGAGAATTCAAAGCTTTGAGATATTAACATCTCTGATTATCTACTTCATTTTATTGAGGTTGACAGAAGACGAGTTGCTTTCGCTAGATTTCTTTTTATTGTTTAAGAGCTGTTGCATAATATTTTCTTTGATTGTTTAAGAGCAAGTTCATTATTTATGCATGCATTCATACATTCATATACACATAAATGTATATATATACACGCACAGACATTGTAAATTTCCGGTTGATATTCCTTTGAGATTTGAACAATTATCTTTTTTTAAACCAAAATCAAGTCATTTTTAAATAGATCATCAATTGAGAACATAATGTATATGTATATAGATCTGACCTAAAATTTATATGTAACTTTGTCATTAGTTACTTACGGTCAGCTTACAGCAGATATGGTAAGAATGGAGTGATAAAATGGGACGCGTATACTACAGATATAACACCACCAGTATGATATTTTTAAGTGAAATACTTGTAGAAATAGATCTCTAAACTTCAACATCCTTGCTTTTATGAGATTCAAATGTAAATGCATCAGTTCCCATCACAACATCCCATATTATACGACAACTCACTGATTGCCTAGCTGACTGGGAAGTGAGAACTTTTGAGAGAATTCACAGCTTTGGGATATTAACGTCTCTGATGATCTACTTCTTTTAATTGAGGTTGATAGAAGACGAGTTGCTTTCACTAGATAGTTTATTATTATTATTATTGTTGTTTAAGAGCAGGTGCATAATAGTTTTTTTTTGTTTAAGAGCAGGTTCATTATGCATGCATTCATACATTCATAAACATATAAATGTATATATACATGCACAGACATTGTAATTTACCTGTTGATATTCCTTTGAGATTTGAACAATTATCTTTTTTTAACCAAAATCAAATCATGTTTAAATAGATCATCAATTGAGAACATTATGTATATATATAGATATGACCTAAAATTTATGTGTAACTTTGTCATTAGTTAGTTTCGGTCAGCTTACAGCAGATATGGTAAGAAGGGAGTGATAAAATGGTACATGTATACTACAGATATAACATCACTAGTATGATATTTTTAAGTGAAATACTTGTAGAAATTGATCTCTAAATTTCAACATCCTTGCTTTTATGAGATTCAAATGTAAATGCATCAGTTCCCATCACAACATCCCCATATTATACGGCAAGGAAATGGTCTCACTGATTGCCTAGCTGGTTGGGAATTGAGAACTTTTAAGAGAATTCAAATCTTTGAGATATTAACATCTCTGATTATCTACTTCATTTTATTGAGGTTGACAGAAGACGAGTTGCTTTCACTAGATTTCTTTTTATGTTTAAGAGCTGTTGCATAATATTTTCTTTGATTGTTTAAGGGCAAGTTCATTATATATGCATGCATTCATACATTCATATACACATAAATGTATATATACACGCACAGACATTGTAATTTTCCGGTTGATATTCCTTTGAGATTTGAACAATTATCTTTTTTTAAACCAAAATCAAGTCATTTTTAAATAGATCATCAATTGAGAACATAATGTATATGTATATAGATCTGACCTAAAATTTATATGTAACTTTGTCATTAGTTAGTTACGGTCAGCTTACAGCAGATATGGTAAGAATGGAGTGATAAAATGGGACGCGTATACTACAGATATAACACCACCAGTATGATATTTTTAAGTGAAATACTTGTAGAAATATATCTCTAAACTTCAACATCCTTGCTTTTATGAGATTCAAATGTAAATGCATCAGTTCCCATCACAACATCCCATATTATACGACAACTCACTGATTGCCTAGCTGACTGGGAATTAAGAACTTTTGAGAGAATTCACAGCTTTGGGATATTAACATCTCTGATGATCTACTTCATTTAATTGAGGTTGACAGAAGACGAGTTGCTTTCACTAGATAGTTTTTTTTTTCACTATAACAGAAAATAAATAGCGATACAAAAATGCGTCGCTAAACTGGGTTTTGCGACGCATTAGCAACTGTGTCGCTAAATAGCGACGCATTTATTGCGTCGCAATATTGCAACGTAAGGTCATTGCATCGTAATATTAAATAATAATATTTTAAAAATATTAGTGACGCAATTTCAGTCGCTAATTAAATTTTTATAAAAAAATATTAAAAATTAAAAATTAAAATGGTTAAATTTAATATTGTGACGCAACCAAGTGCGTCGCAATATTGCGATGCTAAGACGTTGCATCGCAATATTTAATAGTAATATTTTAGAAATATTAGCGAAGCAATTTTAGTCGCTAATACGTCACTAATTAAATATTTTTTAAAAAATAAAAAAGATTAAAATTTAAAATGGTTAAGGTTAATATTGCGACTCATTCAATTGCGTCGCAATATTGCGACGCAATTGAATGCGTTGCAATATTAATAATAATATTTTAAATATATTAGCAATGCAATTTCAGTCGCTAATGCGTTGCTAATTAAATTTTTTTATAAAAAATATAAAATATTATAAATTAAAACGGTTAAATTTATAAAAATTATGATCGAAACACTGATATTGATCGAAACACTAATATTAATCGAAACATTCATCATTAAATTTCTAAAAATAGTTAGTATATTAAAATTTTGAAGTTTCCTTGTATAACACAAAAAAGTAAAGAAAAAAATACATCAAGAATCTCCACTATCACGATCACGTGGTGGCTGGAAACCCTGCGACATGCGGCTAACCAAATCCCACATGTGATGCATCTGCTCTCTTATGTCAGAGAGCTCGTGCTGAAGGACTTCCGTGCGCTGGTCGAACGTGCTGAAGGACTTCCATGCGTTGGTCAAACTCCTGCTGAATCTCAACATCCTGCCGAACCTCCTGCCGAACCTCCTCCGTAATAGATCTCCGAATGTCCTCTAAACGCTCTGTAGGAATATCACCAGAGTAGCGCGAACTAGAGGCCTGCTGGGGAAAATATGCAGAAGCTCTAGTTCCCAGACCATAGACCCTGCGGTCTCGTGGCTGGGCACCAACAGCCTCCAAAAACACACGTCGACTCTCCTCTGATGAGAGTTCGACGGGCGGTCCCCCATAAGTGGAGTCGACCTGTGATGCCTGGGACTGAAGCTCCTCGACTCATGCCTTTGAATTATAAAATCAACAATAAATGAATCAATAAATTTCTCTAAATAAAATTTTAGAAATTAAACAGATACAATATAAAGCTAATATCTTATCGTAACTTCCCGTGATCGTGTATCGACCCAGGAACCGTCCCTCTTGGTGTGTGTCGCCCTGAATAGACGAAACTCACCAGGATCTCCGCCCTCCTGTTCAGACTACAACAACAGAAAGAAAAATTGATATAAATAAAAGTATTTGTAAATAACTAAATTAGTAATTAAAATATTTAAGTTTTCTTACCATGTGGCGTCTGTGCTCCTGAATCGAAATAGACCCCGCAGCATGGCGGGAGAGACCCGTGCCAGGACCGCCCCTCTCGGATCGGTGGTTCATGCTGGCTGATGCGGACCTCCTGCGCCAGCCATCAGACTGCCACGCCTGCTGCCACTCGTGCCAAATACCCTTCGGCACATGGGCAGGACGCTCACCGATGTCCTCCAACGATGAAGCATGTCGGAGTATCGGCGTGCTGTAAGAGTATTCCATGCTGCCCTAATGGCATCATGGATAGCAAGGTCCCATGTAAACTTTTTCTACATTGAAATAAACAGTTAGTTTAAGAATTTATTAAGATTAAGAAATTTAAGACAAATTGTATTTAATAAGTTTACCTGAAACTATAAAAAATAAAACTCCCTCGTGGCTGCAGATACATGGCGCCAATCATAGCCACTGGGATCAGCACGCCTCTGAAATATGGAGCTAATCTGGCTCGATACATGATGCTGCTCAATAAATCTGTTAAAAAAATACATGTTTATAGGTAATTGACTTAAAAACATAAACGATATATTTAAAATTACTATATACTTATAGCCCATGAGCATCCAGTCCAAGTATGGTGCGGCCGACGGTGGAAGAACTCTCGGATGTATGTGCCGATCTGCTGGATGATAATAGTAATGCAGGATCACCGCCGATGGCTGAAGAGACCAGAGGCTGTGCGATGTGTGGAGATCCGAACTCTTCATCTTCAAAGCTCATGGGATCTGATGCGGTAGGGCTACATCTTTGCTCACTCTGTCTGTTGCCGGTAGATCTACCTCGGCCCGTCATACTGAAAATACTAAAGATTCATGAATGTTATTACAATTAATGATTAAATATGTAAAAATATAACATTTGTAAAAATAAATTGAATTTGAAAAAACCTCTATGTTTAGTCGGTTTTATTTGTTTCGTGAAATGTTGGTTCAACATCCGATACCGTATCGGACTGCGATTTAGTTTCATTGTCATCGGAAGGAAACCGAACATTTGAATCCGCAATTTCTTGGACATCATCATTTGGATCTCTAAGTGATGTTTCAGGAGCCCTTGTGTCATCCTCAATTGCATGCATTTCCATCTCGTCCTCTTGAAATGCAGGGCACTCGGCTGATTGACTTGATGAACTCTTATCTAATACGATTGTTGAACGTGGGACGATTTTAGAAACAATCCACCAATCTCGCTTGTCGTTGTGCAAACTTGGATATCCATAGTAAAACACTTGCTGAGCTTGGGATGCAAGGATGAATGGATCATATTTCTGCAATCTTCGTCGATGGTTCACTTCAACTAGATTGTAGTCGTTATGAACCCTTTTTCCCACGGGAAGTGTCGGATCGAACCAATCACAACGAAACAATACGGTTCGTTTAATAGGCCAACTGGGATATTCAACTTCAACCACCTCTACTAACTTTCCGTAATAATCCTGCATATTTGCTCCAACACTTTCTCCTTTAACACACACGCCCCAGTTCTGCGTGCCTCTTGAAGCTGCTAGTCGTTCAATCTAAAATTTGTACTCATTAACAAAATAGTCAGTATAGATTGTTACGGTCTTCAATGGCCATTGTGATAGACATTTAATGAAAATATTATCGGTTGTGGACCATGGACCGTTTACCTATAAATTAATAAGCTATTCACAACCAATTCAAAAAATAAAAGCCATTATTGAAATTAATTGAGTGATACTACTCACAAATTCATAAAACCAGTAAGCGAACTCCGTTTCTAACTTCTGCCCAATGGTAACTTGACTGATGTTGGGATTCATCTGTCGTTGTCTATCACAATACATCCTTATGGGATGATAAGGATTAAAACATCTGTTAGTAATTAAATATTATGGTATATTGCAATTTAAATTAGAAGTTCCAATTAAGCATTGAAGTATATACTTACTCAATGTATGGATCGACTTCTCTACAGTTCATTAGGATGTAATAATGTGCTGCATTATGCTCCATATCGCTAAGATTTCTTGACTTCTGCGCACCAAATGAACGGCTGATACCTTTAAAAACTGATATTTTACTGTCATTAGGTTCTCCTTCGTCCACACATACGTCATCATTACGACCAACATTTCGGCTCCTCATGCGGACGTGACCCTCAAAGTAATGCGAGGCAAAAGCTGAAACCTCTTTGACCAAATGTGCATTACATATTGAACCTTCAACCATTGCCTTATTACGCACATTATTTTTTTAACTTCTTAAGGTACCTATATGTAAAGGTGAAAAAAAAAAACCAATGTTCTCGCAATGAAATAATACTTGAAATGTCAACATGTCTTACTGATGTATATATTTACCTCTCGAAAGGATACATCCAGCGATATTGCATGGGACCAGCTATGCTCGCTTCGTATGGCAAGTGAACCGGTAAATGCTCCATTGAGTCAAAAAAACTGGGAGGAAATATTCGCTCCAGCTTGCATAAAATAATTAAAATTTCCTTCTCAAGCCTTGCCATGGATGCAGAAGTAATGACTGCGGCATATAACTCCTTGAAGAACAAGCTGAGCTCTGTCAATGCCTTCTAGACATGGTGCGGAAGCAACTCACGAAAAGCTATAGGCAATAACCGTTGCATGAAAACATGGCAGTCGTGACTCTTCATGCCAAACAACTTGAGCTTATGCATGTCCACACACCTATCGATATTTGAGGCATAACCATCTGGAAATTTTAACCCTCTAACCCAGTTACATAATACTTCTCGTAAATTTCTATCAAGAGTGTAACATGCTTTAGTATAGGTCCCGTCGGCACTCCTCCTCAAATTACCTCTTCTGCAATAAAGATTAAGTTCTTCTCTTGACTTTGCAGTATCTTTGGTTTTTCCTGGGATGTTTAGCACCGTGTTAAATATGTTATCAAAGAAATTTTTTCGATATGCATAACATCCAAGTTGTGCCAGATGAGATTTGTGCTCCAATACGGCAAATCCCAAAATATACTCCTCTTCTTCCAGTTATGTTCTTTACATATATGGCCATTTATTCTATCTGCATCTGGTTCCCAAGCATACCTCAACCCCAAATGCTCTATAGTATCAAATATATCCGTACCGGACCTAACCGGTTCGGCGAATTTTATGACTACTTTGTTCTTCTGGAAGGCAGTCAAGTTACGCCTGTAAGGATGATTTGGAGGAAAGAACTTTCTATGATTATCAAACCATGACTGCTTACCACTCTTCTGCAATGTAAATGCATCCGAATCATACATGCAATGGGGGCATGCCAAACGTCCAGCAGTGCTCCAACCAGAAACATTGCATATGCCGGGAAGTCACTTATTGTCCACATCAAAGTAGCTCTTATGATGAAATTCTGTTTCATAGAAATGTCGTAGGCTATGACTCCTGTTTCCCACAACATTTTCAATTCAGCCACCAACGGTTGCAGAAAGACATCAATCTTTTCTTTTAGATTTGATGGTCCTGGAACCAAAACTGTCAAAAATATTGCAAATCTTTCATGCACTTCCATGGAGGAAGGTTATATACAGTCAATATCATAGGCCAACATAAATACTGTTGGCCTGCTTGACCAAATGGTTGGAAGCCATCGGTACAAAGACCTAATCTCACATTCCTTATATCTTCAGCAAAATCAGGATGATTTTCGTTGAAATGCTTCCAAGCTTTTGAATCTGACGGATGCCGCATTTCATCCTCTTTAGATTCATGTTTGGCATACCATCTCATATCAGCAGCTGTAGCCTCAGATCTGTATAATCTCTACAGGCGTGGAGTAAGAGGAAAGTAATGCATCCTCTTGTAAGGCACACTTTTTCTCCTACTTGTACTAGCTCCCCCTTCGCCATTTTTGTACCTCGATTGCCCACAAATCTTACACCATCGCAGCTCTGAGTCTTCACCCCAATATATCATGCAATTGTTCAAGCAACAATCGATCTTATTAACTGCGAGCCCAAGCCCATGCAACAACTTCTTCGTTGAGTAAAAATTGTCTGCTACAACATTATCATTTGGCAAAATTTTTTGATTAACCCAGCTATAGAATTGAACGCCTTTTCTGATAATCGATGTTCTACCTTAATATTCAATAATCGAGCAGCCGTAGACAACTGGGAATGGCCCTCACAACCAGGATACAATTCTTGATTTGTAGCACGCAACATATCATAAAATTGCAGTGCATCTGGATTTGGTTCTTTCATAAATATATTCTGATTGAATTCATTACCCGATGCATTCATCATCATTTCTTCATATGTATTTAAATTCACAAATTGTTCATCTACGGGAATTGACACTTGTTGGCTTGTAACAGCTACTGGAATTTCTTCTGGTTCACTATGACAGTACCAAACATCGTAATCAGGAACAAACCCCTTTTTACACAAATACACCTTAACAGTTTCAACATCTCTGTAGGCTTTATTCTGACACTGTGAATGTTGCATGGGCACCTAATCCTATGCCCATCTATCCATTCAGGTTGGTTACATGCAAATGCGATAAATTCTTCTAATCCATTCAGAAAATCTGGATTAAGCAAGCTATCTTTTATCCTTGCATACATCCACGAGCGAGCCCCGCTCATTTTTGACCGACTTATACAATTTCTGGTAAACCATTAAAGGAAACCACATTATAAAACTATATTAGCATTACTAAATATATAACTAAATTATTTCTTTTACACAACTAAGGTTAATAACAACCATTTAAATCATTTATAACTAAACCAATTTTCTTTTACATAACTAAGGTCCCAACCCTGCAAGGCCGGGCCACGGCTACGATCCTTGGCGTGCTAGCAAGGATCGAGGCCCAGGTTCATGCTAGGCTAATGCTAGGGCTTGAGTTCAGGTCGGGCCGCAAGGTGGTCCGTTCAATCACAAGACTTCACAAGCATTCAAATGTCCTAAATTAATTTCACCTTCACTCCATGTCTAAAAGGTAAGGCCCTATCCCATTCAAGAATATTTTTTGTAATACGTTATTCTGCTATTAATTATCATCGATCGGTTACATTGAAATTTCAGCAGCATTTTCCCATATGTTCTTCTAAATGTGTGGCATATATGCCATACTAGGAGAACGTATGAGTAAATACAAACCGCAATCTCAACCAACGATGATTAATAGCAGACTAACATATCGCAAAAAATATTCTCAAACTGTCCACCAGGACAATTTGATAATTTGCAAGACTAAGTCTTACAAATTCTCAAATGGGTCTAAAGGTTATAGTGCTGTGAGAAATAATATGAAAATCCAAAGACAATCAAACTTATGCTTGTTATTCAGAAATTCTTATCAATTCCGTAATAAACTCATTACATAATTCTATGTGAAGACTAAAATATAAATCATTGAAATTACTAATTCGGTGCTGAAAATTAAATAGAACTACAACAAGACGTTCATTCTAGCATTACATAATTTAATGCATCATTCAATTTGAAGCAGGATGTAAATAATCAAGACATAATATGATATTATAAAATTATATTAATATGATATTATAAAATCATTATAAATCATATTATAATATCAATAAAATTAGAACTCACATATGTCAAATGTTCACTAATAAACTGTCATGCATAGTTTAATAGACTGAGAAATTGAACCATGACTATATAAAAATCACTAATCAATTATGACTGAATTAATTTAAAATAAAATAAGCACTAAATAATCATAAAGCAATTGTTTAATTAATTTACTATCAATCAGAATCACTAATTAGTAAATACTACATTGATGTTATATTGCAACCATTATTTATTAGAATATCATAATTATTATTATTTTATATTATAATATTATGAACTAATATAAGTTAATATATATTATAATATGATATTATTAATAAAGTGTCCTAAATTATTTTTCATAAACATACTTTTTTATGATCACAGTGAATATTATAAGTTAAAGGGATAATAAATTTTATTTTTCTAATTTAATAACAAAAATTTAAATATTGAATGATTCATAATTTCATATTAATTTATAATGAGTTTATTAAATAATTTTTTATTGGTGAAAATGAATATAATATTAAATTTAATATTGTAACAAAAACTTATAATAACATTCTGACAATAAGACATGCATGAAGAAAACTATTTCAAATTTATTTTAAAATTTCATCAAACCCAAAATAGTTCAATATTGATGTTATAGAATCATTATATTATATTACAATATCACATAATATAATATTTTATATAATATTAAAATAATACTATACTATATTCTAATATTATTGTAATATATTATTTATTTAATATAATAATATTACTATAGGGGTTTTCTAAATTTAATTGATATAATATTTTTAAATAACTATTAAAATTAAAATATTAAAACAGCTTACTAATAATATTTAATATTAATAATTAAATAGTTTAATCAGTAAAATTGGTTATGAAATATTTTATAATATTAAAGAAAATATTTTGTAATAAATATTTTTTTTATTATAATAGTTTATCAATAAATAAAAATTATTAAGATTAAATATTAAAATAACTTATTAATAATATTTTGTAATAAATTTATTTTTTATATTAATTTAATAAAAAAACCCATCCCTGTTTTTTTTTTATTTTTTTTTTTTTGGTGGCCTGGCCATAGGCCACCGTGGCCAGGCCACAAACGGCCACAGCCGGGGCCGTGGCCGGAGAAGACAGGAGGAGGGGGGGATTTCCCCCCCTTGTTAAATTTTTTTTTTCCTGTGGCCCGGCCACTGTGGCCAGGCCACGACCGGCCACGACTGCAGCCGTGGCCGTAGAAGACGGGAGGGGGGGATTCCCCCCCCCCCCACTGTTAAATTTTTTTTTTCCCCGTGGCCTGGCCACTGTGGCCAGGCCACGACCGGCCACGGCCGCAGCCGTGGCCGAAGAAGATGGGAGGGGGGGGGAGGGTTCCCCCCTGTTAAATTAATTTTTCCCGTGGCCTGGCCACTATGGCCAGGCATGACCGGTCAGGCCACGACCGACCATGGCCGATCGTGGCCGAAGAAGACGGGAGGGGGGGGATTCCCCCCCCCCCCCCCCCAAACTGTTAAATTGACGAGAGGGGGGGGGGGGGGGGAGGGGTTCCCCCCCTGTTAAATCAATATTTTCCCGTGGCCTAGCCACTGTGGCCAGGCCACGACCGGCCACAGCCACGGCTGTGGCCGGAGAAGACGGGAAGGGGGGGAGGGATTTTCCCCCCCCCCCCCCCCCGCCCACTGTTATTTTTTTTTTAAAGGGAGGGAGAGGAGTACCTGGCGAGTGATTCGGGTGCCGGAGAGCCGCTGGACGTGGGGAAGACGGATGACGAGAAAGGAGAAGGCGGGAGGGGGGGTTTGGGCTCGTGAGGAGGAAGAAGAAGAGGGGGATCCGCATGGATTTATGAATCAGGATTAGCGATGCAAGATTGCGTCGCTAATATGTCGCTAATCAGCGATGCTAATTATGCATCGCTGATTGCGTCGCTAAGTTGCCACCATTAGGCATTTTGGCGGAAAATTAGCGACGCATCTGATTTGCGTCACAATATTGCGACGCATATGCTATGCATCGCAATATTAGTTTAAAATTTTAATATTACAAATATTGCGACGCAGGCATTATGCGTCGCAATATTGCGATGCAAATGCAATGCATCACAATATTTATATTATTAAATTAATAAACTAATATCAATATTGTGACGCATAATGGATGCGTCACAATATTATTTGTTAATTTAAAACTAATATTGCGATGTATCCATTATGCATCGCAATATTGCGACGCAATCATAATGCGTCACAATATTAGTTTGTTAATTTAAAACTAATATTGCAATACATCCATTATGCATCTCAATATTGCGAAGCAATCATAATGCATCACAATATTAGTTTGTTAATTTAAAACTAATATTGCGACGCATCTATTATGCGTTGCAATATTGCAATGAATTATGAATGCGTCCCAATATTAGTTTGTTAATTTGAAACTAATATCGCACCGCATTATGAATGCGTCGCGATATTAGTTTCAAATTAACAAAGTAATATTGCGATGCATCCACTATGCATCACAATATTGCGATGCAATTCTACTGCATCACAATATTGATATTAGTTTATTAATTTAATATTATAAATATTGATATTAGTTTATTAATTAAAAACTAATATTGCGATGCATCCGTTATGCGTCGCAATATTGCGATGCAAATATGTTGCATCGCAATATTAGTTTATTAATTTATAAACTAATATTGCAATGCATTATAGCTTGGATCCGATCGCTGCGATCCATTCGATCGGCAACGATCCGATGGTTGCAATCGATCTAAGCCATGATCCCGATCTGCGATGATCGATCTGATGGTTGCGATCCATCCGATCGGCGATGATATCCGACGGTTACGATCGATTGAACCCATGATCCCGATCGGTGATGATCGATCCGACAGTTGCGATCCAACTAATCGGCGATGATCCGACGGTTGCGATCGATCCAAGCCATGATCCCAATCGGCAATGATCAATCCGACCGTTGCGATCCAACCAATCGGTGACGATCCGACGGTTGCGATCAATCCAAGCCATGATCCCGATCGGTGATGATCGATCCGACCGCTGCTATCAATCCGATCAGTGACGATCCAACGGTTGCGATCGATCCAAGCCATGATTCCGATCGGAGATGATCGATCCGACCGTTTCGATCCATCCGATCGGCTACGATATCCGACGATTGCGAGTGATCCAAGCCATGATCCCGATCGGGCATGATCGATTCGACCATTACATATAGAACCGATCGGCGATGATCCGACGATTGTGATCGATCCAAGCCATGATCCCGATCGACGATGATCGATTTGACTGTTGCGATCCATCCGATCAGCGATGATCCGACGATTGCGATCGATCAAAGCCATGATCCCGATCGGTGATGATCGATCCGACCGCTGTGATCCATCCGATCAGCGATGATCGGACGGTTGCGATTGATCCAAGCCATGATCCTGATCGGCGATGATCGATCCGACGGTTGCGATCGATTGAACCCATGATCTCGATCGGCGATGATCGATCCGATGGTTGCGATCGATTGAACCCATGATCCCGATCGGCAATGATCGATCCGACGGTTATGATCCAACTAATCGACAATGATCCGACGGTTGCGATCGATCCAAGCCATGATCCCGATCGGCTATGATCGATCCGACCACTGCTATCGATCCGATCGGCAACGATCCTCAGCTAGCTAGTTAGCTAGCTCACAAGAGAGGCCACAGCTGAAAAAAAGCATCCAGAGGCAGCTCCATAGTTAACTAAAATGATTGCTAGTTAGCTCTCTAGCTAACTAACAGCAAAAGTAAACGCCAAGAGAAGAAAGGTGCAGAGCTCTTAGTTAGCTCACCAGCTAACTAAGCAAACGATAGTTAGCTCTCCAACTAACTAACAGGCAATTCAAAATGACAGAATAAAGGAGCTATGCATTGGTAGTTAGCTCACCAACTAACTAAAACTTTAAAGCTCTCGGCTGCAGAAATAACAGGAGAAGTGGAGTTAGCTCATTAGCTAACTAAATGATAGTCAGTTAGCTCACTAGCTAACTAAAACCAAAAGCAACAAGGAAACTGTTTAGCCTAGTTAGCTCTCCAGCTAACTAAGCAAACGATAGCTAGCTCTCCAGTTAGCTATCCAGAGAATGCAAATGGCCAGAGAGAGAGGGAGTTAGCTCTTCAGCTAACTAAATTTTCAAACCTCACGGCCAAGGGATCACCTGTGAAAAATAGTTAGCTAACCAGTTAGCTCCAAGATAAAATAGTTAGCTAAGCAGTTAGCTTCAAGAAAAACCCAGCTAGCTAAAAGATCCGGCAGCTAGCTCAACAGTTAGCTAAAATTGAAGATGGTTCGGCCAGGCAACAGGTAACTGGAGTTAGCTAAAGTGGAATTCAGTTAGCTCCAAGGCATCCCAAGCTAGCTAACCAGCTAGCTAAATTTAAAGAGTGTTCGGCCAAGCACTGTGACGAGCACATTAGTTAGCTGAAGGAACTCCAGCTAGCTAACAAGCTAGCTAACCAGCTAGCTAAAGAATTAATAATGTTTAGCCAAGCACTGAGTTAGCTTCCTAGTTAGCTGAAAGGCATGCCAGCTAGCTAAATGGAATAACAAGTTAGCTAACCAGTTAACTCTAGGCCAATAAATTATCTAAGGCAAAATGAAGTACTTTCTTACCAGTCAATTTTGCACGCAGATACTTACCTGCAAGGTGACCGAACTTCCCTGTATCAAGCTTAGAGTTGCCTAATAGTTTTGTAATCATCAAAATCAATCTGGGGTCAACAATCTCCCCTTTTTGATGATGACAAAACCCTTAAGCAAGAAGGAAACAAAATAGGAATTTAATAAATAGACAGGAGTGTAATCAGAAAACATTAATTTCTCCCCTGTCAATATGAATAAGTGAACTCTTTTCTCCCCCTGAATATATGGAGTTATTATTTTACTCCATTCCTTAATGTATGCAATATTCTTCTCCCCCTTTTTGTCATTAATCAAAAAGAAGTTTGAAGAGTTTTGCAATAAATTTAAGCATAATATATCAAGGAGATGTTATCATTCATACATAATTTAGAGCAGTCATTAGATCATTACAAAATAGAGTATACAAACATTACACGCCATGGTCTCAAGTCATAAATCATAGTCATAAACATGCATTACAGAAACATACTAAGTACGGTTATAACATAAGTCAAACATAATCACTTGTCGTCATCAGAAGAAGAAATATGCACTGAAGAAACATTTGGCTTGTTTGAAGATCCAGGCTTTCGGAGGAAGGCTGTGTCGGTGGAGTCCAGAGGTGCGGATGAGAATAAGAAGCATCAGGCACAGAGGCGGCAGAAAGAGTGATGTAAGTCTCCATGAGTTGACTCAGCCTTGAGAAGGATGTGGTCCAATGGTCACAGCGTTTGCTGCATCCCGGGTCTGGGTCTCTGGATCTCATTCGGTACTCTACCCACTCTGCCTTAGTTTCAAAATTCTCAAGCTTACCTTTTAGGAAATTAATCTCTTTTAGGATCCGCTCCATGACAGATTCATTGTGATGAAAAACTCTTCCATTGAGAATGTTCACATCATGGACAAGTCATCAAGAATAAGTTTAAACTGAGATGTTTCAAAAATAGAAGAAATATGTGAACGAGAGTCTGATCATTGACAGAAGAAGCACTGTCTCCAGAGCTTCGACTAGAAGTGGCAAGGGTCAATTCATTGATAATGAGGCAAATTTGATCATCACTTATACGAACGACAGGAAGAGAGCAGGAGCTTGGTTGTCATTGCGATAAGAAGGTCCAGGAGCATTCATATTGGGTGGATCAGATTGAAAAGGATTTTGATCATCAGACATAGCAGCAAGGTAAGGATTCGGATGGTTGAAGTCAAAATTGAAGAAGTTCTGAGGAGAACAAGCAGATTGAGTCACAGTTGGCGGTGGCATACTAGACTGACCAGTTCTAGACCTAACCTTTAACCAAATACCATCCCGTTTGGCAAAGTCCATACGGTGCAGTGAATGAGCATTAAAAATGTCAGAGTGACGTAATGCCACTGCAGTTTCTCCCTTAAGCTTAATATTGAAAAACTCAAATACATAAGTGAGAAACATTCCGTAGGGCAATGCAGCCTTAGATCTAGACAAGGATTCTTTCATTACGGTCATCATTAGTTGAGGTAGATCAAGGGTCTTCTATTAAGATGTCATACATTATGCATATGTCCCTATCATTTACTACATTAAATGAACCAGCACGAGGGGCAAGGATTTTGGCGATGATACTGTGAAATAATCTATTTTCTACAGATAACATGTTGGCATCTAGAGTTTCAATATTACTAGCTTCACTGTCATCAATATTAAGGATTAAACCTATTTTATATCCACGTTCACTGGGTAGGACTTCTAAGAAACCATCAGATGGAATATTAAGAGCACATCCTAACGTTTTGCAGTCTAGGTCGATTTTAGTCTTTTTCACAAAGGAAGAGATAGTCCCACTACCAAAAGAGATATTTTCATAAAATTCCTGATAAGCTCAGGATAAATAGGTCTCTTGGTAGATAAGAAGCTTATCCCAACCTTGATTAACTAAAAGTTTTCCAATTTTAAAACCTTCTTTCTAAGAAGTTAAAATCAACTAACCTTCCATGAGCAAAGGATTTAGATGCAAGAAGGGAGTTGATATGAGATGAAGAAGTAGAAGACTTCCGGCGAAGATCGGCACAATCGTCATCTCTTGCGATTGTCTTCTTCTTGGGAGCCATCAACTATCTTCAAGATGGATTGATAGAGAATGGAAGAAAGATTGATAGGTTGATTGATGGAATGAAGAGAGGATGAGAATGAGAGGAGAGTGGTGAAGACGCTCGGCTTGAAGTGAAGAAGAATGAGGAAGATGGCTTGAATGAAGAATCGGTTGGGTAAAAAGGTTATATAGGGATGGCTTGATGGTTAGCTGGCCAGGTGCCTGTTTGGTTGCCTGGTCAGTTAACTGCCATCAAAAGAAAAAGCTTCAAACGTTTGGTGGAAAGAATTAATGGAAGTTATACTTCATAAAGATGAAAAGCTTAAAGCTTGCAGCATACTCAAGCATTTAATTTGATAGGATGTTCCCTTTAATTGATTTGATTAAAAGATGTCACATCAATTAGATATCATATTGATTCATTAAATGGTTGGATCAAACATTCCCAATTCTCTTCTGATTTCATAAAATTTTGTTTCATCAAGAGGCTTAGTGAAAATGTCAGCAATTTGATTTTCAGTATTTAAAAATTCAATAACAACATTTCCATTATTTACGTGATCTCTAATGAAATGATGTCTAATTTCAATATGTTTAGTTCTGGAATGATGAATAGGATTCTTAGTTAAATTGATTGCACTTGTATTATCACATTTTATAGGTATAGCTTTTTGTTTAATACCATAATCTTCTAGCTGTTGCTTAATCCATAAGATTTGAGCACAGCAACTTCCAGCTGCAATGTATTCGGCCTCGGCCGTAGACAGTGCTACTGAAGTTTGCTTTTTGCTAAACCATGAATTAAGTTAACACCTAGAAACTGGCAAGTTCCAGTGGTTGATTTCCTATCTATTTTACATCCAGCAAAGTCGAATCAGTGTATCCTATTAAGTCAATGCTAGATTGTTTGTCATACCATATACCTAAATTTACTTTCCATTTAAATATTTAAATATTCTTTTAAAGCAAGCAAGTGTGATTCTTTAGGATTGGCTTGATATCTAGCACACATGCAAACACTAAATAAAATATCTGGCCTACTAGCAGTTAAATATAATAATGATCCAATCATGCCTCTATATAATTTTAAATCAACAGATTTTTCAGAATTATAAGATTCAAGTCTACATGATGAGCTCATAGGGGTACCGATACTCTTGGATGTCTCCATGCCAAACTTCTTGATCATTTCTTTGGTATATTTGGATTGGCTTATGAAGATCCCATCTTTGCTTTGTTTAATTTGTAGTCCGAGGAAGTAGGTCAGCTCACCCATCATACTCATCTCGAACTCTCCCTGCATAAGCTTAGCAAAGTCTTTGCACAAAGAATCGTTAGTGGCACCAAATATGATATCATCAACATAGATTTGAATAATTAATATATTTTATTTTATCTTTTAATAAATAAAGTTGTATCCACAGTTCCTCGAATGAAATCATTACTAATCAAGAATTTGCTTAATCTTTCATACCACGCCCGGGGCGCTTGTTTCAAACCATATAAAGCCTTGTTCAATTTGAAAACGTGATTTGGAAACAAGTGATTTTCAAAGCCGGGTGGTTGTTCCACAAAAACTTGTTCAGCAATGTATCCATTTAAGAAAGCGCTTTTAACATCCATTTGATACAATTTAAAATTCATATAACAAGCATAAGCAAGAAGTAATCTAATAGCTTCTAATCTAGCAACAGGGGCATAAGTTTCATCAAAATCAATTCCCTCTTCTTGATTATAACCCTTAGCTACTAATCTTTCCTTATTTCTAATTATATTACCATGTTCATCTAATTTGTTTCTATAAACCCATTTAGTTCCAATAATTTGATGATCATGAGGTCTTTCAATAAGAGTCCAAACATTATTTCTTTCAAATTGGTTAAGTTCCTCATGCATGGCATTAATCCAATCAACATCATTTTTAGCATCATCATAACATTTAGGTTCAATTTTAGATACAAATGCTAAGTTATTACAAGCATCTCTAAATGATGATCTAGTTCTAACTCCTTGAGAAGGATCACCAATAATTAGATCTTTGGGGTGACTGAGAACATACCTCCAACCTCTTTCTAATTCATCATTACCTTGTGAGGCTTCAGGTAGGTCAGCGTTCCCTCTTCATTTACCTCTTGTGTATCCGAGTCGTTCTTATCCTTCAGTGTGATGTCCTTGAATTGATCTTCAATGTCATCTGCATCATTTATACCTTTTCCCTTCCTTGATGGAAGATCATTAGATTCATCAAAGATAACATGAATTGATTCTTCAACTACTAAAGTCTTTTTGTTGAATATTCTAAAAGCTCTACTATGTAAAGAATATCCAGAAAAATTCCTTCATCAGACTTAGCATCAAATTTATCAAGGTTTGATTTTCATTATTTAATACAAAACATCGGCATCCAAAAACATGAAAGTAACTTATATTAGGTTTTCTTCCTTTCCAAAGTTCATATGGAGTCTTTTTCAAAACAGGTCTGATTAATGCATGATTTAAAATATAACATGCAGTTTTAATAGCTTCTGCCCAAAAATATTTTGGAAGATTGCTTTCACACAACATGGTACGCGCCATTTCCTCTAATGTTCTATTCTTTCTTTCAACTACTCCATTTTGTTGTGGTGTTCTTGGTGCAGAAAAATTATGTTCAATTCCATTTTCATTACAAAATTCTTCAAAAGATTTGTTTTCAAATTCTTTTCCATGATCACTTCGTATCGACAAAACAGAAAAATTCTTTTCATTTGTAATTCTTTTGAATAATTTTTGAAATGCTGAAAATGCTTCGTCTTTACTAGATAGAAATAAAACACATGTAAAGAGAGAAATCATCAATAACAACAAAACCATATCTTTACCTCCTAGACTAGTTGTTCTTGTAGGACCGAATAAATCCATATGCAAGAGCTCCAAAGGTCTAGTGGTTGAAACTAAATTCTTTAATTTAAAAGAAATTCGGGTTTGTTTTCCAAATTGACAAGCATTACAAATCTTATTTTTTCAAAAACAGTTTTGGCAAACCATGTACTAAATCCTTCTTAATTAATTTAGATAGTAAATCCATGCTTGCATGAGCTAGCCTACGATGCCATAACCAACTATTATCAGTTTTATTGTTTGTAACAACTAGGCAATCAATATTTTGATCATGCAAATCATTTAAATTAACAATGTATACATTACCATGCCTATGACCAACAAATTTCATGTTTTCATTTGCAGATTTTTAACAATGCATAGAGATGATTCAAATGTAACATTAAATCCTTTGTCATATAATTGACTAATGCTAAGTAAATTATGTTTCAGTCCTTTCACAAGCAAAACATTATCAATATAAGCATGAGTGTGATACCTATTTTTCCAATGCCAATTATTTTTCTTGGCCATTATCACCGAAAGTAACAGCACCTCCATCTTTTGCTTCTAAAGTGATGAATTGCGATTCATCACCGGTCATGTGTCTTGAGCACCCGCTATCCAAGTGCCATTGTCTTTTAATTGCTCGGGTTGCAAGACACACCTGCATACATAATTTTAATTTTTGTTTTTAGGTACCCAAGCTTTCTTGGGTCCTTTAGGGTTAGTCAAGATGGTTCCTTTTGGAACCCATATTTTTCTTATCTTTTGTGTTTGACAAATCTAAGCTTTGTGTCCAATTTTTTCACATTTAAAACATGTAATTTTAGTAAAATCATCAGCATGCTCATAAATATTTTTAAAAATTTCTATCTTTTAAAGTATTGTATCCAAGACCAGCTCTATTGTAAATAGCTCTTTGACTATTTAAAATCATTTCTAATTTTTCTAACTTAGACTAAATCTATCAACAATTGGTTTTCATTTATCCACTTCATTTTTCAAATCTTGGTTTTCCTTTAACAATGATTCATTATCCTTTAAAATTCTTTCCTTTTCAAGAGTAAGATTTTTGATTTCATTTTTCAATTCTTTGCTCTTTGAACTTAAATTTGCAAAATCATCAATAAGTTCATAAAATGCACATTGTAATTCATCAAAGGTAAAATCATCTAAAAAGTTAGGGCTTACCTCATTATCAGCCATGAAGCAAACATTTGCAACTTCAGTTTTCTCTTCATCTTCTGAACTTTGCTTCACTATCGCTCCAAGTAGCCATCATTGCCTTCTTCTTTATTCTTTTAGATCCTTTCTTTAATAGTGGACAATCTGGTCTGATGTGTCCAGGCTTCTTGCACTCATAGCATGTACTAGGTTCACTCTTTTCTTATCTTTGCTATGGTCTCCTTTGACAAATTATTTTCTTTTTCAAATTTCTTTCTCTTCTGAACCTTTTAAATTTCCTTGAAATAAGTGCCATTTCATCATCTTTCTCACTGTCACTTGTGGTTTCTTCACTTTCATCTTCTTGAGTTGCACTCTTCAAAGCCATAGTCCTTTTCTTCTTTGATTCATCTTCATCGATATGTTGTCGTTGCTGAAGCTCATGAGTCATCAAAGAACCGACCAACTCTTCAAGTGAATAAAGTGTTGAGATCTTTTGCTTCTTGAATTGCAGTGACTTTTGCTTCCCATGTCCTAGGTAAAGATCTTAAGATTTTTCTAACAAGATCACTGTTAGCATAAGATTTTTCAAGACTTTTCAGTCCATTAATAATATCAGTAAATCTTGTAAACATATCAGTAATATTTTCAGCAGAATCCATCTTAAATAATTCATACTTATGAACAAGCATATTTATTTTGGATTCCTTGACTTGATTTGTACCCTCATGGGTGACTTCAAGTCTATCCCAGATTTTCTTAGCAGACATGTAAGTAGATATGCGATTAAACTCATTTGCATCAAGAGAGCAGTAAAGAACATTCATAGCCTTAGCATTTAATTGAGCTAATTTCTTGTCTTGCTCATCCCATTCAGATTCAAGTTTTGCAATATTAATATTTTCAATCATAATAGTGGGTGTGTGTCCATTAATTATGATTCCCCATAAATCATAATCTAGTGCTTGAATGAAGATTTTCATTCATGCTTTCCAATATGTGTAATTTGTTCCATTGAACAAAGGTGGTCTATTAGTTGATTGTCCTTCAGTCAACATAGAACTCATTGGGATTACTACTGATCTTTGGCTCCAAGCTAATCAAAACTATAGGAATTAAGAGCACTCTCTGATACCACTTGTTGCCCAGATAGCAACCCAAGAGGGGGGTGAATTGGGTTATTAAAAAATTAATTACTATGCAAGTATGTGCTTAAACCCTAATTTGATTTGCAGCGGTGTAGTGGAGTGCACAGAAAGATAACAAAAGAATCAAACAACCACAAATACACAAAAGTTTATAGTGGTTCGGTGCCAAACTCAGCACCTACATCCACTCCAAAACCTTTGGGAATTCCACTAATCGTATCACAAGATTACAACCTCTAGCCAAACCAGGCTAGCCCTCTTGTTTATACGGCACAAGGTAGCCAAAAACCCCTAGCCAAACCTAGGCTAGTCCTCTTGTTTCACGGCACAAGAAGCCAAATCCCCTAGCCAAACCTAGGCTAGTCCTCTTGTTTTAAGGCACAAGGAAGCCCAAAATAATCAGGGTTAACACTAACCCTTTTACAAAAAGATCAAGAAATGATAAAGAGAAGCTCCTACAATGAGCAAATATCCAGAATATACTTTACAATTTTTTGAAGCAATAAACTCAGCAATAAATGAACGAGGTCGAAGTAGCTGAGTCTTGATTGCTTGAAAATGCTTCAAAGATCCGGACGACTTTTTGGAAGAATGAATGAACTTGAATGCACAGCAACAACCACTCAACAATATGCAATATAAGCTCTTTTCTTGGATTTCTTTCTCTTTTAAACTCTCTTTTTCAAAATCGTCATAGTGCTTCTAATCCCACCTATTTATAATCATCCAACAAGAAAATATCCGTTAGATACATTAGGAACAAATGGAAATAAAAACGGAAAGAAAATATAACCGTTATAAATGTTTCCCTTAAGCATTGAATGCAGATCTCCATTTGAGGAAGGAAGAGCACTGCAAAGATTCAAAAATCCAAAAGTTAAATGTAGCTCAAAATAGCAATAGAGATAGAGTGAGAGAGGAAAAGCAAACTCAAGAACTCAGGCGGCAGTTGGTTGGAAATAACTCCAGGTAGCTGAAGTCAAGAAAGCATTCGGCCAAGACATAAGCAATAATCCTCAGCTAGTTAGTCAGGTAGCTCACAAGAGAGGCCATGGCTGAAAAAAGCGTCCAGAGGCAACTCCATAGTTAACTAAAGGTTGCTAGTTAGCTCTCCAGCTAAGTAACAGCAAAAGTAAATGCCAGGAGAAAAAAGGTGCAGAGCTCTTAGTTAGCTCACCAGCTAACTAAGCAAACGATAGTTAGCTCTCCAACTAACTAACAGGCAATTCAAAATGACAGAAGAAAGGAGTCGTGCATTGGTAGTTAGCTCACCAGCTAACTAAAACTTTAAAGCTCTCAGCTACAGGAATAACAGGAGAAGTGGAGTTAGCTCGTCAGCTAACTAAATGATAGTCAGTTAGTTCACTAGCTAACTAAAACCAAAAGCAACAAGGAAACCGTTTAGCCTAGTTAGCTCTCCAGCTAACTAAGCAAACGATAGCTAGCTCTCCAGTTAGCTATCCAGAGAATGCAAACGACCAGAGAGAGAGGAGTTAGCTCTTCAGCTAACTAAATTTTTAAACCTCACGGCCAAGGGATCACCTGTGAAAAATAGTTAGCTAACTAGTTAGCTCCAAGATAAAATAGTTAGCTAAGCAGTTAGCTTCAAGAAAACCTAGCTAGCTAAAAGATCTGGCAGCTAGCTCAACAGTTAGCTAAAATTGAAGATGGTTTAGCCAGGAGAAACAACAGGTAACTGAAGTTAGCTAAAGTGGAATTCAGTTAGCTCCAAGGCATCCCAAGCTAGCTAACCAGCTAGCTAAATTTAAAGATTGTTCAGCCAAGCACTGTGATGAGCACATTAGTTAGCTGAAGGAACTCTAGCTAGCTAAAGAATTAATAACGTTTAGCCAAGCACTGAGTTAGCTTCCCAGTTAGCTGAAAGGCATGCTAGCTAGCTAAATGGAATAACAAGTTAGCTAACCAGTTAACTCCCAGGCCAATAAAATTATCTAAGGCAAAATAGAATGAAGCACTTTCGTACCAGTCAATTTTGCATGCAGATACTTACCTGCAAGGTGACCGAACTTCCCTGTATCAAGCTTAGAGTTGCCTAATAGTTTTGTAATCATCAAAATCAATCTGGGGTCAACCAACGGTTTGTGTTGTTCCTTCTACTTGATGAACTTCCTCAAGTTCAACATTAGAGCCATTTGTTTCTTCCCTAAGGAACTCCTTTTCAAGAAAAACTACTCTATTACTAATGAACAACTTTGTTCTTCAGTATTGTAGAAGTAATATCCTTTGGTTTCTTTCGGATAGCCGATAAAAAAAATATTTGTCAGATTTAGGTTCAAGTTTGTCTGATTTTGCACGTTTCATGTAAGCCGAACACCCCTAGACTCTCAGATAGGTGATAACCGGTTTATGTCCATACCACATCTCATGTGGAGTTTTAGAAACAAACTTACTTGGAACCTTATTGAGAATTTGACAAGCTGATTCTAATGCATATCCCTAAAATGATATTGGCAAGCTTGTAAAACCCATCATGGATCGAACCATATTTAACAGGGTTCTATTCCTTCTCTCCGACACACCATTATGCTGCGGTGTTCCTGGAGGAGTTAATTGGGAGAGAATCCTATTCTCCCTTAGATATATCACAAAGTCGTTTGAAAGGTATTCGCTTCCTCGATATGATCGAAGGGTCTTAATACATTTTTCTGTTTATTTTTCTACTTCTTTATGATATACTTTGAACATTTCAAATGACTCATATTTATGTCTTATAAGATAGACATAACCGAACCTAGAAAGGTTGTCTGTAAAAGTAATAAAGTAGTAATATCCACCTTTGGCACAAGTGCTCATTGGTCCACATACATCAGTATGTACTAGACCCAATAGCTCTCTGGCTCTTTCACCTTTTCCAGTAAAAGATGACTTGGTCATTTTACCAAGAAGACAGGATTCATAGGTAGTTAATGATTCACAATCATCAACTCGAAGGATGCCCTTCTGAGTTAACCTGTTTAATCTGTTCTTGTTGATATGACCCAGCCGATGGTGCCAAAGATAAATATATGTGACATCAGTTATTCTAGAGTGTTTACTTGATTTGTACACTACATTCATAGGCTGTGATAATATATAAATGCCATTAGATAAATGCCCAGTCATTAAGTGACTCCATTCATAATGATATTCAAAGTAACATCCTTTATTGAAATTTCATAATGACTTTTGGCCAGAAGGTATACAGAAATTACGTTCAACAAGAACGTTGGGCAAAAATGATAAGTATTTAGTACAATGACATTTCTATTGAAAACTATTTCAAGAACTCCTAATGCCAGAACTGGAACTAATCTTCTATCGCCGACATTAAGAAATATTTCATTATCCTCAAATCTTCTAGTGACCTGTAGTCCCTGCAATGAATTGCAAATATTAAAAGGACTTTCGGTATCCAATACCCAGGTCTGATTATCATATACAAAAATTACAAGGTGTTATCATATAAATACCTTGTTGAGCAACATCTTGCCCTTTTTTCTTCTTTGGCCTGTTTGGATCAAGTGTGGCAATGTAAAGAGGACAGTTCCTCTTCCAGTGCTCTTGCATCTTACAATGAAAGCATTTAGCTTGACTTTTATCAACTTTCTTCTTCTGCATTTGACCCCTTATAGATGTCCTAGCATGTTGCACCTTTTTCTTATTCTTTTTCTTCTTCCCTTTCCCAAAGGGTTGACACCCTACCTTAAATCCTTCAACCATATTAACCAAACCCTTAGAGATATGGTTGTCCTTCTCAAAGTTCTGTAACAACCCAAACAAACCGTGGTAGTTGACTGCAGGCTTTGTCATTCGAAAATGAGTAAGGAAAGGTCGGAAGGATGGAGGCAAGGAATTCAGGATCACATCTTTTTCCAACTGCTCATGTAGGAAAAAGTCAAACTTGCTTAGGAGTTCTATCTTCTTGATCATGTACAATACATGATCAGTGACAGGAGATCCATCCCTCATTCGAGCATTAAAATAGCACAACTAGTCTTGTGCTTTTCAACGTCGTCGGGTGTGCCGAAAGATTCATTCAATGCTTGAATAATTTCTTCCAGCTGAGCATTCTTGAATCGGCAACTGAATTCATCGTTCATTGCTGCTAGCATGATGCAACACATGCTAGTTCTATTACTGAGCCACTTCTGATAAGTGTCTCTCTCAGAACTTTGAGTGTTTGCGTTAGGTATCTCTGGTGCAGGATTATTTAGAATATATAGAATCCTCTCATGCTCAGGATGATCTTAAGTTTTCTAAACCAGTTATTGAAATTTAAACCATTCAACTTGTCACTATCCAATAAGGATCTTAATGATAAATTAGTGGCCATTTTCTGCATAAGAAAAAACTAAAGTTTAGTAGTATATAAATTGATTTAGTCTAAAGACTTGGACTTTAGTCTAAAGATTCTTTACTATTTTATTCAAATTGGCAGCCTCTACACCCCAATTCAAAGAATTATTCTTAATTCTTTAGTGGGCACTAAGATTTACGTAGACTACATACAGGCCCAAGTGAAGCTTGGTCAACCCATATGCATCTAAGAGTAGTTCAAAACCAATTGTTTCCCAAAATAATTTTTCGTGTTCCATTTTGCGCCATGTTCCTCTTCAGCAGGCATGGAGTGCCTCCACTGAAAGTTCTAGTTAGGTCTAACCATTAAATGATATAATCAGTGTAACCTATCAATAGACAACCAAGCCCGAGTGAAGCTCGGCCCACTTGACTGTCTATTTAATAGTTACGCTGACTTATCATATAATGAATGATAATTCGATGGTTGACAAGCACCAGGCATGGAGTGCCTCCAATGATTATCAAGACATCGAACTCATTATCACCCACCTTAATGGGAGGCTATGATCTAGTTATCATATAACTATTTTTTTTAAGGACCTAATAATTTTGGAGGATTTAATAATCTAAAGATAAATTGACTAATCAAGTTCTCCCACTGAATCTATGAATTTGGTAGAATGAAACAAGATTAAGTCAGGTTAAGTGGTACCTAAATCAGCCAGACTGATTTCCTTACAGGCATGGGTCAACTCGAATCAGGTAAATGATCTGAATCATAAATGGTTCACCATATTGACCAGGTAAGTGAGATCGATGGGAGGGATATGCCATTAACTCGTTAAAGATGCATCAATACGAGTAGCTCCCAATTAAAACCATTCGATCGTTGATCCTAGAGCAACTTGCCAACTCACCTTGACATCATATGGTTAACCAATTTTGATTTGACCATTTAAGAGATTCATGCTCAACCATGGAGCCTAATCTACCTTCATTTGGTTTAATCAAAGATAAGGACATGATCAACTACAACTATGTTTGATTTAAAGCATCCTTAACCTAATCTAATTAATTTAGATTTGATCAAATACTCTTATAGTCCATTTGATTTAAACCTTAGGGTCTAACCCTTTATGGACCTGATTTAGCTAACCCATAAGGTTAAATATATTCATGTCATATATTTCAAATCATACATCAGTTGCATTATTTAACTACTCATAATTCATATTTAGATCATATCTAAAAAGATTATGAATAATATTTGACATTCAAATAAAACTCCATAAATATTGTATGTTTCATAACATAGACAACAAGCCATCATATCTCATATCTATGTTTTATACTAAACATGCAAATTTCATGCTTTTATACAACATCAATATGTATCAAATATAAAACATCTCATGAGAGTGTGTAATCTGTGTTTTGATGCCAAAGATCAATTTAAATTATCTTTTTACTAAGCATCAATAAGAAAAGAACTATAACAGCACGACAATATGTCACAAAATACCTCGTTGAATGGGTAATTTGGATTTTTAATCCATCTGTGACCGAATAGCCAGGTGATCCATTTTAGCTTTGATTACAAAATTAATAAGAGCATTAATTTATATTTAATAAATTAGATCAAGACAAAACGAGGGCTCTGATAACATTTTTAGGGAGAAACAACCTTCAAAGCATGCATATTTTAATAATTTGATAACAATTATCAATGCAGAATCTTAAAGATTACATATTAATCTATCTAACATGCATTAAGATCATATCTTTGCCTTATATTATAGGATCGTCTGATCTAAATTATGCATATAAATAAAATCATCAAGATCATATCTTGATCTTCAAGGTAAGAAGTCATACTTCTTGTCTTGAAGCATGCCTTAAGATCTAGGGATCATATCACTTACCTTAAGGGCAATTGGTAAATCCTTTTGTGCTCTGCAGCCGTTCAATCGTCCAGCCTCTAGTATCGTCCATGCGAAGTCTCCAAATGATCATATTTTTAGGAGTGCTAGCTCGCAGAAAAATAACTTTACTGATCTTAAATACTCCCACTTGAATCTTCTTTCAGGATTCACCAAACTTTTTCTAACACCAGAATCACACCAGGATTTTTGTTCTAACCTTTTAGAATTTCAATCCACAACATATCGTTGTTGTTCGATGAAGAATGTCCTCTATTTTATAGGCTCAATTCAGCCTTTTAGCCTATTAAATTCTAACACTTGAATTATGTCGTTCGGTGAAAACCAAAGAGACGCAACATTTGGTTAATTCCGACATTCGGTGAAAATTCGTGAATTCTAACACAGAATTCTAACGTCTTGTTAATTCCGACGTTCGGTGAAACCAAAGAGATGTGAATTTTAACACTTAGAATTCCATCGTTGGTTAATTCAAAGAGGTACATTAATTCACATGAATTCTAACACTTAGAATTCCAACGGAAATGGTTTTGAGAAGATTAAATTAATATATTAAATTCTACATGAGAATTTAATCAAGTTATCTCATCATGTGAGATCCTTATACGAGGGGTTTGGGTCCGAGTTTTGGTTTAAGCTGATTTGAATTTATTGGATTGAACCTACATAGATCATGATCCTAGCCCAAATCAAATTTGTCTAGTCCTAAATCTATTTAAATCCAAATAAAGTTTAATTTCAAATCAATATTTGAAATTGATTAGTCCTTCTAATAGACTTAAACCAATTGAATCTTATTCACTTGTACTTAACCCAATTGATATAATTCAATCAAATAAATTGATTAATTAAATCATATACGATTCTCAATCGTTGATCAGCAAATAGATCATCCTAGGAAATGTCTATGCGTTTGACTCTCTAGGTTCGAACCTAAGCCGGTAGCATAGAAATAACTTTCTATACTAATCGATGTGCCCATCTAACAATGGAACCCGACGTCCGGATAGGTCGAAGAGTTGCCGAGCAAACTCCAAGAACCCTAAGAAATAGTTACCGTATAATTCATCCTTTTGACTACAAATGCTAAGGATGGCTTAAGAGCCCATCAACTCTAAACAGCAAATCCATAAAGTGATTTCAACTTTAGTGATCAGTAACCTTCACATGAAGTGCCTTGACCAAGGTCTTGCTAAATTGAAACATAAGCATTTCTCCTTTTAACGGGATAGGTCATATTTCATCTTGATCCACAACTGACTACCAGAAGTACTTGACTGCACCCAGTACTCTTTCATAGCTGGATTAAAAATCCAGGTGGTCTGGTACCTAAGTACAATGAGTTGCTTGCAAGTCATCGGTTGTGATCTTCAGGTATGAAGGATACTTATACCCATATCTTCTCAGATTAACTCTTGACAGCAGAGTATTCGGAAATGAGTCACGTTCAATGAAATGTACTCCTACACTTTCACCTATATGTCATACCAGTGTCTCTACACTCCTTGGTTAAGAGGACAACCAACAAATATGATATACAACGTCCTATAATTGATAGTACTATGGCCCTGTCATAGTACATTATTTGGTCGTGAACTCTTTTGAGAACCTTCAAAGATAAATCCTCCTTTATCGTGAATGAAGATCCTGAGGGCTTCATTACTATTAGGAGTTTTTAAGAAGATGTCTTATAATGAATAAATTGTCAAATAACTTTTATTAATATATCAATTTATATGCTATTTACATTAGCATAATCATCAAATGATTGGCTTTAGGATATAATTCCCAATAGAAATATGGCCAGAGACGCTGGGAAAAAATGATCAAAGCAAAAATAATCTTTTCTGTCTTGGAGTACTTGACCTCAGTATCGTGGAGTACCTTGCTCACATAGTATATGGGTTTTTGGATTTCGTCGACATCGAGGTGCACCAGGATGGAGCTGATGGCCTCTGAGGAGGAGGTAAGGTAAAGGAAAATACTTTCTCTATCTCTTGGCTTTGACAAGAGTGGCGGGGTAGATAGGAATGCCTTCAATCCTTTGAAAGCTCTTTGGAAGTCTTCCGTCTACTTGAACCCGTTCACTTTACATAGAGCCTTGAAGAAAGGCAAGCACCTCTCAGCTGACTTGAAGAGAAACTGGCTCAGGGCCACTATCCTTTCGGTGAGCCGCTGCACCTCCTTCTTATTGGTTAATAGTCTCATATCGAGAATGGCACTGATCTTCTCTAGGTTTGCCTCAATTCATCGCTGAGTCACCATAAAGCCCAAAAAATTTTCTGTCATGATTCCGAAGGTACACTTTTTTGGGTTTAGCTTGACTTTATAGTGGCGGAGGTTGTGGAAGGTCCCCTCCAGGTCAGAGACATGGTTGGAGGCATGGGCGCTCTTCGTCAGCATGTCATCCACGTAGACCTTCATGTTTCGGCTCAGTTGGTCTTGGAAGACTTTGTTCATTAACCTCTGATAGGTTGCTCCCGCATTCTTAAGGCCGAAGGGCATTACTCTGTAGCAGTAGATGCCCTTCTCGGTCACAAAAGAGGTGTGCTCTTCATCATTCGAGTCCATCTTTATTTGGTTATACCCAGAAAAGGCATTCATGAAGCTAAGGAATTCATGACCGGATGTCGAATCCACCAGCTGATCAATCCGGGGCAATGGAAAGCTATCCTTTGGGCACACCTTGTTGAGGTCGGTGAAGTCAATACAGGTCCTCCAACTCCCATTTGCCTTACAAACCATGACCACATTGGCAAACCAACTCGGGTAGTGTGCTTCTCGGATGTGGCCAGCAGCGAGCAGCTTGTTGATTTCTTCATCAATGGCTCTTTGGCGCTCAGGGGCGAAACTCCTCTTTCTATGTCGGATCGGGCGGTGCTTTGGGTCGATGTTGAGCTTATGGGCGATCACCTCCAATGGTATGCCGAGCATGTTAGATGCTGAGCAGGCAAAAAATGTCTGAATTGGCTTGCAAGAATTCTAGGAGATGATCTTGGTCCTCCACAAGGAGAAGCTCTCCGACTCACACCATCCTTGTTGGGTCATCCCCCAATGGAAAAATCAATAGCCGCTCGACTGGCTCTCCTCCTTTACTAGATTCTTTGGGATCCGACACCTTTGAGGCCGATGCAACCTCATGAGGGCTTGAAGCTGTGTGATAGCAGGGCAGGACTGGACTGGTCTCTCCTCACATCTCACCGATTCCGTTGTTAGTTGGGAATCTAACGAGTAGCCACTTGGTGGAGATAACCGCATGAAGGAGATTGAGGCCGGGTTGGTCAAGGATGACGTTGTGTGCCTAAGGTACTCAAATGACCAAGAATCTCATCATGACCGTGCTCTGACACGGTGGTGTTTCAGCCATCATCGGTAAGGTGATCTCGCCTTCTATCCTCATCGAATCTCTCGTGAACTCGACTAAGGGAGCCATCACTGGCTAAAGGGAATCAAAAGACAGATCCATCCGAATAAATGCATCATAGGTAATGATGTCGGCTAAGCTACCACTGTCAAACAGGATTCTTTTTACAGGGCATTTGGCGATCGTCATCGAAACGATAACACCCTCATTGTTTACATTGTATACCCTGGCTAACTCTCCTATGGGTATTACATTGTCTAAGTCTCCATCTCCCTCGGCCACTTGGATGAAGAGGCTGCCCCTCAGGATACCATTCCTATCGTCCTCTCCATTGAAGAGTTATCGATAATAGCTTGAGCAAGTGGAGGCCTCATGAGTGCTAGAACAGCTGGGGATGTCTTTTGGACATACCTCCAGAGATAACCCCACTGGACAAGTTCCTCAATGGCATGCTTCAGGCTGTAACAGTTATCGATGTTATGGTCGTAGTCCCAGTGGAAGTGACAGTAGCAGCTCATGTCATGGGAGACACTTTTCTTTATAGGGGGAGGGTTGGAGATATGGCTCGTCCTCAATCTTCATGAGGATGTGAAAGCTAGGGGCAAAAGAGGCGTGAGCTCACTCTCCTTGGGGGCAAGGCTTCGGTGGCTATTGTCCGATCGGCGTGGCGGCTGGGCTTCTTGGGATGAGAGGATCCGCTTGGCTCAGGATGGGCAGCCTCCGGCTGGAACCCCTCTCGATCTTTCGGTGGGTGAATTCGGCCTGATCCACATGGATATACTTTTGTGCACGAAGGAGGAGGTTGGAGTAGAAGCTGGGCGGCTTCTTGTTCAGAAAGAATATGAAGCAGGAGGGGCGAAGTCTCTGCTTCAGTGCCAGAGTTGCCACCGCATCGTCTAGACGATATACTTCGAGGGCGGCCACCTTGAAGTGGGCTACGAAATCTCGAAGTGACTCCCCTTCTTCTGCCGTACAGAGAAGAGGTTGTCCGCGACCCGCGGTGTCCTTTGGCAAGCATCGAAGTTGTTGACCCAATTGTTGATTTTGATGATTAACAAATTATTTGAGTATAACATTTGAAGTTACTAATGATTTTGGTTTAATTTTTCAGTTTATGATATGATTTATTAATCAAAATCATAAGATAAATCAAGTTCTAGTTCGAATCTAATGTCAAGGTAAGATTTCAGACATTAGAGTCGACACATGGAATCGCAGAGTCGACTCCGAAAAATGGCACAGACTTAGAGTCAACTCCCGGACTGTTAGAGCCGACTCCAATAGAAAGACAAAACGATGGTTTTTCTAGCCACGACTTAGAGTCGACTCCGGGACTGTTAGAGTCGACTCCAGAAGTTTTTGTATCGACCCCAAAAGTCAGAGACAACTCTAGTTCAAACGATTTGGGGATTTTCGATTTAGAGCCAACTCCAGAAAAGTTAGAGCCAACTCCAAAATGTCAAACGCGAGTTCAGAACTATCAGAACGACTCTAAACTTTACTTTTATCTTTTTAATTCCAACGGCTATTGCTATTTTTGGATCTAATCCTTCTTACACTTGTTTCTAATGGATAGTTTTAAACTATTTAAGGATTAAACTGATCTATAAGAAGAGGGTTTGCTACATCCAAAATGAGATAGAAAAATAGAGAAAAGGGATAGAAAAAGAGACAAAAAGAAAAGAATAGAGACAAATCTTTGAAATCCATCAGAAAAGAAAAGAGGAAAGATTCGAGAGGAAAGATCATACTGATTCCCCAAAAGAAAAGAGAGAGATTCCAAGCCTTCATAGCTTCATTTTGAACAAATCTCAAGAAAGGAAGCAAGCCCTAGTTTTCTGATCTTCGGAGCTTCAAGAGCATTCTAAAGGAAGATCCATCCAAGAGAAAAGAGAAGAAGCAAGCCACCAAGATCTACAAATCAGGCTTTGATTCCTATCTCTTTATTTCATATTTTATCATTGTATATTTGCTCATTGGAGGAGCTTTTGTTTTGTAAAAACAATTATTGGTTGCTGGGTCAATCGGAGGATTGATTCCATTGAGGCTGTTAGCCTTGAGCAAGCAGTTTGCTTGTGGTGTAAGGTTTTGTGCTGGTGAACCTTGAAAACCAGCTGGGTTCATTGTGCATCCAGGAAAACAATAAGTTCGAGTTGTGAGCTTGCAAAACAACTCTGCTGTAATCAGATTGATTATAGTGTGGACCCAAGAGATACTTGGGAGTGAACATAGGTGTAGGTACATCGAACCACTATAAAATCTCATGTGTTTGCCGTGATTGTCTCATTATCATTAATTCTCTATTTGTGCATATTCCATTTTAATCTGTGCAAATCCAAGTTTTATTTCCGCTGGGGTTTATTTTTCAAAAGGGTTTAAATTTTTGAAAAATCCAATTCACCCCCCCCCCCCTTTTGGGTTGCTATCTGGATCAACAATTGGTATCAGAGCTAGTGCTCATTTGATTTGATCTAACGATCAAGAGTCAAAGATCCACATGGCAACTCAAGCTGGTTCCTCTTTTTTCGAAGGCCAATCTACTAATAGACCACCCTTGTTTAATGGTTTAAACTATGGTTATTGGAAGGCTAGAATGAAAATCTTCATTCAAGCACTTGACTACGATATATATAGTCAATGGACCACACATACCCATTGCTAGAATTAATGGCATGAAGATTTCTAAACCGAAAACGGAATGGGATGAATATGATAAAAAATTGGCACAACTTAATGCCAAAGCAATGAATGTTTATACTACTCATTAGATGCAAATGAATTCAATCGTATATCTATTTGCATTTCTACTAAGGAAATCTGGGGTAGACTTGAGGTTACCCATGAGGGAACAAATCAAGTCAAGGAATCCAAGATTAACATGCTAGTTCATAAGTATGAATTGTTTAAGATGGATGCATGTGAATCTATTACTGATATGTTTACAAGATTTACTGATATAGTTAATGGTTTAAAAAGCCTTGGTAAATCTTATGATAATTCTGATCTTGTGAGGAAGGTTTTACGTTCTTTGCCTAGGACTTGGGAAGCTAAAGTGACTGCAATACAAGAGGCAAATATCTAAGTACCCTACCCCTGGAAGAATTATTGGGATCCTTGATGACTCATGAGCTCAATTAAGTAACACGTCGATAATGATGAGTCAAAGAAGAAGAGGACTATGGCTCTTAAGATTTCTGAATATATGGAAGAGCCTCATGAATCTAAAGATGAAAGTGATGATGAGGACATGGTACTCATCACAATGAAATTTAAAAAATTCATGAAGAAGAAGAAGTTTGAAAAGAAAAAGCCCTTTACAAGAAAAGATGAGGACAAGGGCAAAGAAAAAGAAGTTATTTGTTTTGAATGTAAAAGCTGGATCATTTTAAATCTGAATGCCCACAACTAAAGAAAGGCATCCAAAAATTCAAAAAGGCAATGATGGCCACATGGAGTGATTCAGAAAGCTCAAGTTCTGAAGAGGAAGAAAAGAGTGAAATGGCCAATCTATGCGTCATGACGGACAATGATGAGGTAAGTCCGAGTTTTCTAGATGATTTTACTTTCGATGAATTGCATAGTGCTTTTATGAATTAATGGATAATTTTGCAAACTTAAGTTCAAAGAACAAAGATCTGAAAAATCAAATGCAAAAACTATCCTTAGAAAATGAAAAGCATGTTGTAGAAAAAGAAGTTTTGATAAAGAAAATGAAAGGTTGAAAAATGAAGTTGATAGACTTAAACCTATAGTTGATAAATTACTTTAAGCTCTATCAAACTTAATATTTTGGACAATCAAAAAGTTGTCTTTGATAAAGCTGGATTGGGATATAATCCACTTAAAAAATAAAAATCTTTAAAAAATATTTTTTTACATGCTGAAAAATCATCAAATATTACTTGTTTTAAATGTGGAAATAAAGGACATAAATCTTATATGTGTAAATCTCAACATAATAAAAGAAAGATGATTTGGATTCCCAAAGGAACAATATTTAATGCATCTAACCATGGAGGACCCAAGAAGGCTTGGGTACCTAAAATTAAGACTTGAATGTTTTGCAGGAGTGTCTTGCAGCCATCAGACTAAAAAGAAAATGGTACCTGGATAGTGGTTGCTCAAGACACATGACGGATGACAAAGATCAATTCATCACCCTTGAATCAAAAAGAGGTGGAGTAGTTACTTTTGGTGATAATGGTCAAGGCCATATCATGGGTATTGGTAAGATTCAAATTACTCCATCTACTCATATTGATAATGTTTTATATGTCGATGGACTTAAACATAATTTGATAAGTATTAGCCAACTGTGTGATAAAGGTTTCAAAGTTTCCTTTGAAGCTTCTGTTTGCACTGTTACTAATCCCATTGATAATAGCATTATTCTTGTTGGTAAACATTATGGCAATATGTACTTAATTAATTTGAGCAATTTATCTTCAAGTAATCATTGCTTAGTTGCTAATAATGCTAAGATGAATGAGATTGGTTGGCTATGGCATCGTAGATTAGGTCATGCAAGCACACACCTAATTTCTAAACTATTGTAAATGGATTTAGTTAAAGGTATTCTAGCTTAAATTTTGAAAATAATCGAATATGTGATGCATGTCAATTTGGAAAACAAACAAGAACTTCTTTCAAATCTAAGAATATTGTTTCAACTACTAGGCTACTAGAGTTACTACACATGGACCTTTTTGGACCTACTAGAACCACAAGTCTAGGAGGAAAGAAATATGGTCTAGTGATAGTAGATGATTACTCTAGATTCACTTGGGTAATGTTTTTGGCTCACAAAGATAAGACTTTCTCAATATTCCTGAAATTCGTTAAGAAAGTCACAAATGGGAAAAACACTACATAGTGTCTATTAGAAGTGATCATGGAACTGAATTTGAAAATCACTTATTTAAAAAATTTTGTTTTGAAAAAGGCATACATCATAACTTTTCAGCACCTAGGACACCTCAACAAAATGGAGTTGTAGAAAGAAAGAATAGGACTTTAGAAGACATGGCCCGTACCATGCTATGTGAAAGCCAACTTCCAAATATTTTTGGGCGGAAGCTATAAACACAGCATGTTACATCCTAAATAGAGCCCTGATTAGACCTATCCTTAAGAAGACTCCCTATGAACTATGGCATAATAGGAAACCAAATTTAGGTTTATTTCATGCATTTGGTTGTAAATGCTTTATTCATAACAATGGTAAGGACAATCTTGGGAAGTTTGATGCAAAGTCTGATGAAGGTATTTTCCTAGATATTCTACATCTAGTAAGGCATATAGAGTATTTAATAAGAGAAGCTTAGTTGTAGAAGAATCCATTCATACAGTGTTTGATGAGTCTTTAGCATCAAGTTCGGGTAAAATTGATGATGAGGAAGATACATCTTTGATTGAAAGAGGTATTGAAAAATTAAATGTATCTTCAGATCAAGAACCTGAAGCTAAGGATGATGACTCACCTAAGGATGATGATATTGATACTGCTCATAATGATAAAGATCTACCTAGGAGATATGCTTATGGTCATCCTAAGGACCTAATCATAGGTGATCCATCTCAAGGTAAGGACTAGATCATCAATAAGAAATATCAATAATCATCTTTCATTTGTATCTCATATAGAACCCAAAACTATAGAGGAAGCTGAGAAAGATAGTTATTGGATGTTAGCAATGCAGGAAGAGTTAAACCAATTCACTAGGAACCAAGTTTGGACCCTAGTAGACAGACCTAAAAACCACCCTATAATGGATCTAAATGGGTTTTTAGAAATAAATTGGATGAAAATGGATTGGTAATTAGAAATAAGGCTAGATTAGTTGCAAAAGATATAATCAGAAGAAGGTATAGATTTTGATGAAACCTTTGCACCTGTTGCTAGATTAAAAGCCATTAGGCTACTACTTGCATTTGCATGTCATGAATTTCAACTTATTTCAAATGGATGTTAAAAGTGCATTTTTAAATGGTTTTATAAATGAGGAAGTTTATGTTGAACAACCTCCTGGTTTTGAAGATCATGAATTTCCAAATCACGTTTTCAAATTGCACAAAGCACTTTATGGTTTAAAGCAAGCACCTAGAGCTTGGTATGATAGATTAAGTAAATTTTTAATTGAAAATAATTTTTCTAGAGGAAATGTTGATAAAACCTTATTTTTTAAAAGAAAAGAAAAGCATTTATTAATTATTCAAATTTACGTTGATGACATTATATTTGGTGCTACTAACAATCTCCTTTGTCAAGAATTTGCTAAGTTAATGCAGGGAGAATTCGAGATGAGCATGATGGGAGAACTCAACTTCTTCCTTGGACTTCAAATCAAACAAGAGAAAGCGGGATTTTCATCAACCAAACAAAGTACACAAAGGAAATACTCAAGAAGTTTGGTATGAAATCTGCTAAACCTCTTGGTACACCAATGAGTCCCTCATGCAAGCTGGACAAGGATGAAAAAGGTAAGAAAGTAGATCAAAAGCATTATAGAGGTATGATCGGATCACTTCTTTACCTAACTGCAAGTAGGCCAGATATTATGTTTTCTGTTTGTCTATGTGCAAGATATCAATCTAATCCTAAGGAATCACATTTATTTGCTGTTAAAAGAATCTTTAGATACTTAAATGGAACTAAAAATGTAGGATTATGGTATTCTAGAGACTCAACCTTAAAATTGATTGCTTATTCTGATTCTGACTATGCTGGTTGTAAATTAGATAGAAAGAGTACAAGTGGGGCATGCCAACTTTTAGGAAGTAACTTAATCTCTTGGTTTAGCAAGAAGCAAAATTCGGTTGCATTATCCACTGCTGAGGCAGAGTATGTTGCAGCTGGAAGTTGCTGTGCTCAAATCCTTTGGATTAAGCGACAACTTGAAGATTATGGTATCACATAAAATTCCTATTAATGTGATAATACTAGTGCCATTAATCTAACTAAGAATCCAATTCAACATTCAAGAACTAAACACATAGAAATTAGACATCACTTTATTAGAGAACATGTAGCTAACAATGATGTTTGTCTTGAATATGTTAATACTAATGATCAATTAGCTGATATTTTTACCAAACCTTTAGTGAGGAAAGATTTTGTTATCTTAGAGGAGAATTAGGAGTTTGTGATCCTTTAGAATGATTTCTGAAACTCTTAAGGACAACAACTATCTAGACTTCATTAATTTCTTGAAAATCCTCTATGTCCAATAAGGAAATTTATCTAGAAATTTGATTCATTGTTTCCCCAATGATTAAGGAACACTTATCTAGAGTTTGATGATTAATTTGATTAGTTTCAGATCCTTGAAATTCGAATTTTTCACTGAAACTATTGTGGAGTCGACACCTGCAGTTTGTGGAGTCGACACCTTCATATTTTGATGTTCTGTCTGGGCAATTAGAGCCGACTCCGGCTTCTGCAGAGCCGACTCTAATTCGGGCGCTGACAGATTTTCTAGTTCGGAGCCGACACCTCGCTTTGCGGGAGTCGACTCTAAGTGGAACTAGGTCAAAATAAAAAGGCGGAGTCGACACCCAAACGATCCTATCATCTCCTAACCCTTTCTAAAACCGTTCCAAATCGATTCCAACCCCTCCAAACCCCTCAAATCTCTCAATAACTCATTCCAATCGAATCCCATGGCTCCTAAAAGGCGTGCGATTGTTGGAGGTTCGGCCGTTCCCATGAGAAAAAGATGATTCGTAGGCAACCCTCACCATCTTCATCATCTGCCACCCAAGATGCTTCTCCACCTTCACCATCTTCTCCACGGGTAGACCAATTAGCGGGTAAGGCCATTACAACTGGAAGAAAAGTAGATTTCGATTTATTTGCTTCGAAGGGCTTCGCTATTGGTCGATTGTTGAAGGAAATGAGATGAAGAAAGTTTGCTCTTTATATGTTCCTACATACCCTGCCCTTGTGAGAGAATTTTACAATGATTTATGTAGAGGAGAGGGAGGCTTAGTGAGTTTTGTAAGAGGAACCAAAGTGATAATCACAGCTGAGATTCTTGGAAATTTATTGGAGATGCCTACTATTGGACTAGTTGAGTATCAACATGATGATAGAGGAGGTGCCCTATCTAGGATGTTAGGGAGAGAAGTATCTGAGTTTGAAGAAATCATGGCTAATCAACTAAATTTGGAACTCAGGTTACTTCACAATATTTGTGGAAGAATAATGTTTCCTAAAATTGGAAGGTTTGAATATGTTTTGGAACGAGATATTTTATTGATGGACTGTATCATTACTGGAAAACCTGTTAATTTAGCTGGAATGATGATTGGTTACATGGCAGAAGCAGCAACTAAGAAGAGATCAACACTACCATACGGTATGATTCTGACATTAGTTTTTAGAAGCCAAGGTGTGCTAATAATGGACAATGAGCCACTAAGAAAATTAAGGCACACTGATTACTACAGTGTCTCTACAATTCACCGCATGGGCTTCAGAAAAGAGAATATTTGGATAAAAAGAGGACAAGAGACCAGAGCAGAGGAAGTTAGAGTTGAGGAGGCCAGAGCAGAGGATATTCCTGGACCATCTACTGCTGGACCTTCAGAGGCTGGACCGAGCACTCATCCTTCACCTCCACATCAGTCAGCCTTGGTATCTGGAAGATTTCAGAGGAGCAGCTTGATCAGCTCAGAGCCCTACTGACTGAGCATGATTCGATATGAGAAGTGAAATGAAATTGATATCTGCTAAGCTTGACATGATAGTTTCTACTTTGGATAAATCAGTGAATGCCATGTCATCTGAGCTTCAAAAGATATTTGAAAGACTAGAAGGGATAGCAGATGGATCAAGAGTCTATTTAGATGCTACTGGTCAGTTGAAGAAAGATCTTGATATTGCTGTCACTCAAGTTGAAGCTTGTCTTGAAAAATTTAAGAAGGACCAAAAAGATGAAATTATGGAAATGATTGGACATTTGAAGAAAATTGTTTACAAGCATGTTTGATTTTGATACCCTATCTTATCCTAGTTTGTATCTTAGGATTTCTAGCTTTCTTTACTTTGATAGCTGTATCTAGGAATTTTGGTTTACTGTGAATGTACTTGAATATGTTACTTTACTGTGGATATACTTGAATATGTTACTTTTCTAAGAATGTACTTGAATTGACACATGTAATGAATCTTGCATTGAAATACAATTATCCTTTTATTGCAAATTTATCTATGAGAACAATTACCATCTCTATGATTGATCGAATCAACAACCCCGCTCTAATAACCTTCTTTATTGTTTTTAAATTCACCTTATTACTGATAACAAAAAAGGGGAGAGAAAATTGTATACGCATAAAAGAAATAAGAATGAAAGAATATAAGATTAAAGGAATATAAGATTTCAATCAATTGGCATATCTAATAAGGGGGAGAGAAAATATCTAAAAAGGGAGAGAAATTTTGAGATTCATAAATTCCAATCAATTTGTATCAATCGATCTCAATTTATTTACATAGAGGGAGTTATTCAATGCAGGGGGAGCTTAATAATTTCCTACGTAAAGTTAAATTATCTTGATTGATGTTTATAATAGGACTCAAGTATCTTTTTTGATTCATTTTGAAAATTGGCATCAAATTCTCTGTTAGAAAGTTTTAAAGCTTCAACAATATCTATAATTCTTAATTCAAATGAATTTTAATGCATATACTCAAAGTTTTTATCTTCATCAAAAAGAGGGAGATTTTGACCCAATTGTTGATTTTGATGATTAACAAAACTATTTGACTATAACATTTGAAGTTACTAATGATTTTGGTTTAATTTTTCAGTTTATGATATGATTTATGAATCAAAATCATAAGATAAATCAAGTTCTAGTTCGAATCTAATGTCAAGGTAAGATTTCAGACATTAGAGTTGACACATGGAATCGCAGAGTTGACTCCGAAAAATGGCACAGACTTAGAGTCGACTCCCGGACTGTTAGAGCCGACTTCAACAGAAAAGACAGAACGATGGTTTTTCTAGCCACGACTTAGAGTCGACTCCGGGACTGTTAGAGTCGACTCCAGAAATTTTTTGTATCGACCCTAGAAATGTCAGAGATGACTCCAGTTCAAACGATTTAGAGATTTTCGATTTAGAGCTGACTCCAGAAAAGTTAGAGCCGACTCCAGAATGTCAGACGTGACTTCAGAACTGTCAGAACGACTCTAAACTTTACTTTTATCTTTTTAATTCCAATGGCTATTGCTATTTTTGGATCTAATCCTTCTTACACTTGTTTCTAACTGATAGTTTTAAACTATTTATGTATTAAACTGATCTATAAGAAGAGGGTTTGCTACATCCGAAAATGAGATAGAAAATAGAGAAAAGGGATAGAAAAAGAGAGAAAAAGAAAAGAATAGAGATAAATCTTTGAAATCCATCAGAAAAGAAAAAAGGGAAGATTTGAGAGGAAATATCATACTGATTCCCCAAAAGAAAAGAGAGAGATTCCAAGCCTTCATAGCTTCATTTGAACAAATCTCAAGAAAGGAAGCAAGCCCTAGTTTTCTGATCTTTGGAGCTTCAAGAGCATTCTAAAGGAAGATTCATCCAAGAGAAAAGAGAAGAAGCAAGCCACCAAGATCTGCAAATCAGGCTTTGATTCCTATTTCTTTATTTCGTATTTTATCATTGTATATTTGCTCATTGCAGGAGCTTTTGTTTTGTAAAAACAATTATTGGTTGCTGGGTCAATCGGAGGATTGATTCCATTGAGGCTGTTAGCCTTGAGCAAGCAGTTTGCTTATGGTGTAAGGTTTTGTGCTGGTGAACCTTGAAAACCAGTTGGGTTCGTTGTGCACCCGAAAAAATAACAAGTTTGAGTTATGAGCTTGCAAAATAACTCTGCTGTAATCAGATTGATTATAGTGTGGACCCAAGAGATACTTCAGAGTGGACGTAGGTGTAGGTACACCGAACCACTATAAAATCTCCTGTGTTTGCCGTGATTGTCTCATTATCATTAATTCTCTCTTTGTGCATATTCTGTTTTAATCTGTGCAAATTCAAGTTTTATTTCCACTGGGGTTTATTTTTCAAAAGAGTTTAAATTTTTGAAAAACCCAATTCACCCCCCTCCCTCTTGGGTTGCTATCTAGACCAACAGAAGTGCGCCAAGAATGCTCTTTTCAGCTCTCGAAAAGAGTCGATATTGTGCGAAGACAGGCAGGAGTGCCAGGCGTGAGCAGCCTTCCGCAAAGTGGTGGGAAAGGCCTTGCACAAAAGGGAGTCAGTAGCCCCTTGGACTTGCATAAGAGCTTTTTAGCTTTCGAGGTGATCAAAAAAATCCATCGTACCATCATACAGATCCAGTTGGGGGAGACAAAATCTGGAGGGGATGGGCTCTTCCAAGATTTGGCAAGTATAAGGAGGACGAGTGTCATACTCCTCCTCCGGCTGGTTGTTGATTTTTCTGGTAAGCCCCTCCAGCCATTGGTGGTATTCATCCAGATGTTCCTTTGCCTGGTGGTTGATAGCTGACATCTTCCTTGGTGGCCCAGCAGATGAAGAAGAAGAAGGGAAAGAGCGCAGGTGGTAGCGCTTGGGCTATTCCTAGCGTTGTCGCTCCGGGGAGGAGTTGCATGGACTACGAATAGAGGAGTGCGACCTCTTGAGGGGCTCCTGACGGTGTTCTCTAAGAGAGGCACAATGGTGGCAAGCCTCCTGCTGGGGGGATCTCCTTCGAGCAGACTGCTAACTAGCTAGCACTACGGGTGGTGGTATAGGAGGAGCGGGCTGATGCTAGGTACCCATAGACTGCTGCTTCCAAAGTTCATGGATCATCACCATGAGAGTTTGAACTTGCTAGATGAGCATGGCTAGTTGCTCAGCTTGAGTGGCCGCAGCTAGTGGTACGGGAGTTACCAGAGGGTTAGCAGCGGGGGGGTTGGCCTCCTACTGTTCCGCTGGTTGGAGGTGCCCCCCAGGATAGCTGGCAGAGGCCTCTCGAGCATGCATCACTACCATTGTTGATGAAGAGGGGGAGGAGGGCTTGCAGCCAGGTGTTATAAAGCTTGTCTTTTGTGGCCGCAGTGCCCTCCTACCTGGCGCGCCAATATGTTGATGCCCGATCACTAGAATAAACCATCGAGAAATGTTGTTTGCTGGTACCACCTTCTTTGGAGTGGACGGCCTGCAAGAAGTCCGAGGCCAAAGGTTGCTCCGATTGGGACACGGTCAAGTTAGCAACTAAGGTCACAGCCGTGAGAGCTTGAAGGAGCTCTTGGAAAGAAGAATGCTCCGAGAACCGAAGGGTTTTCTTAGGTTAGAAAGTGTGTGAGTAGAAGTACCCGTTTATTTTAGATTCTCTTACCCTTTTATAGACCTTCGGTATCCACCTGGGGATCAGCCACATAGAGTTCAGTAAAGAGAAATGTCTACTAAACTCATGGCTGTTACGTGAATAGGAGCTGGTTGGTGGGCCTGGTCCCATCGAGCACATAGGTCTGACGGTTGGTGGGCTTGGTTCCATCAACTACGTGGGTCAGGCGGTAGGTGGGCCTGACTCTATCGGGCGGCGCATGCCAGGCGGTAGGTGGGCCTGATTGTATCAGGCATCGCATGCCAGGCGGTAGGTGGGTCTGATCATGTCAGGTGATGCAGGCCGCTTTGGAGAAGGTGGGGCCACTGAGCCTGCCTTGGAGAAGTCAGGGCCGCTAGAGGCTGACTTGGAGAAGGCGGGGTCGCCTTAGAGAGTCGGGGCCGCTGGGGGCCGACTTGAAGAAGGCGGGTCCGCTGAGGCCGCCTTGGAGAAGTCGAGGCTGTTGGAGGCCGACTTGGAGAAGGCAAGGTTGTTGAGGCCACCTTAGACAAGTCGGGGCTGCTGGGGTTCGACTTGAAGAAGGCGGGGCCGTCGAGGCTGCCTTGGAGGAGTCGGGGCCGCTGGGGGCCGACTTGAAGAAAGCAGGGTCGCCGAGGCCGCCTTGGAGAAGGCGGGGCCGTCAGAGGTCGATTTGGAGAAAGTAGGGCCGTCGAGGCCAGCTTGAAGGAGTCGGGGCCGTCGAGGCCACCTTGGAGAAGGCGGGGCCATCGAGGGCCAATTTGGAGAAAGTGTGATCTGCTGAAGAGCGGGGTCTCCTTGAAGAAGTAGGGCCGCCTGCCCCTGTTTACGTCATCAGTTAGCTTCACCATAATGTCCACGTGGTACCACCGATCACATCATATATGTATATAGATCCAACCTAAAATTTATATGTAACTTTATCATTAGTTAATAAAAATCGGCATACACTAGATACGGTCTGAAGGGAGCAATAAAATGGTACGTGTACACTAGATGTAAGACCATCGCTAAGATATTTTCAGGTGAAATACTTGTAGTAGCAGATCTCTAAACTTCAACATACTTGCTTTTATGAGATTCAAAAGCAAATGCATCAGTTCCCATCGCAACGACGCATATTATACATCAAGGAAGTGGTCTCACTGATTGCCTAACTTGGGAATTAAGAAATTTTTTGGAGAATTAACAGCTTAGGGATGATCTACTTCATTTGATCGAGGATGACAAAAGACGAGTTCCTTTCACTAGATGGTTTTTTTTTATTGTTTAAGAGCAGGTTCATTATGCATGCATTCATACACACATATACATACATACATACATACGTACATACATACATATACATATACACATATATATAGATACAAACATTTTAATTTACCAGTTGATATTTCTTTGAAATTCGAATAGTTATCTCTTTGTACCAAAATTAAGTTTTGTTTAAAAAGATCATCAAGGGGCTAGGAATCTATCATGCATGGGCATTATGATGGAAGAATGATTTGACAACATTGCTCTATTTAATCAGTCTAGCTTGCCAAGCCATTGACACAAAATTTATATTTAACTTTGTCATTAGTTAATGACTGCCCATGTATACCGGATATGCTAATATGACATTTTTTTAATGTAATACTTATAGTGGTCACCTTAAACTATGCGAAGGTCTAGGACATCCACGTTAAGAGACGTGTTGCACTTGCCTTCGAGTGTTTCAAAAAATAGGCAAGGGGCGCCACACCGGCACCTAGGTGTAGTGATAAAGCAAGGGTTTCTACACTATGGACGAGTGCGAGTAAAGAAGTTAATATATAATAATCAGCTTAGAATAGCAACTTGGAGCATAGGAACACTAACAGGTAAAGCAATGGAGATAGTGATCGATTAGGAAAAAAATAAATATAAGACTAAATGGGTAGGTGAAAGATCCAGAGAAATAGAGAATATTATATATAAATTATATTATACTGAAAAACATAAAAATAGAAATAGAGTAGGAATAATTGTAGATAAAATTTTAAAGAATATGTTATTAAGGTGATTAGAAAAGGAGACCAATTATATCATTAAAACTTATAATTAAAAATAATATAATTAACATAATTAGTGCATATGCACCATAAGTATGATTAACCAATAAACTAAGATACAATTTTGGAAAGACATAGATGAAGTAATGCAAGAAATATCATAAAAGAAAAGATATATATGGGAGTAGATTTTAATGGACATATAGTAAACAGAGGGATGGATATGAAATGATTCATAGAGTGTATAGATTTGGAGATAGGAATGAAGCCAACGTGAGTATATTAGATTTTGTAGTGGTATATGATCTCATAATAGCAGACATTTATTTTAAAAAGAGTGATGGACATTTAATAACATTTAAAATAGATCTATAAAAGTCAAATAGAATTTTCTTAACTAGAAAGGTGGATAAAATAACATGTAAAAACTGTAATGTTATTCCAAAAGAAAATTTAACTTCATAACATTAGATATTGTAGTAGACATATGGATAAAATGAAATCTAGAATAAACGTAAAACTATTAATCCAAAAATTAAATGGTAAAATTTAAAAAAGAAAAAATAGAATTATTTAAAGAAAAGATAGTAAGAGAATAACTACGAATATAGATAGTGACCCCAACTTAATATGAAAAAAGCAACTAAATGCATAAAAAACATAATAAAAGAGGATCTAGGTGAATCAAAGGGATATGACTATTAGAAAAGAAACTTGATGATAGAATAAGAAAGTTCAAGTTATCAGCTTAAAAGGATAAACTACAAAATTTGGCAAGAGGTTAGGGATAAAAAAAAGATTTTAAAAAGTATATGGATGCAAAGAAAGAAGCTAAAAAAGCAAAGTAATGGCAAACTCAAAGCTTATGATGATTTATATAATAGACTAAATAAGAAAGAATGTGAAAATACTATATATAAACTAGCAAAACTAAAAGAAAAGAAAACAAGATCTTTGCTATATTAAATGTATTGAATATGAAGATGAAAGAGTCTTAGTAAAAGAAGAAGAGATAAAGAACAATGAAAAAGTTATTTTAAAAAATTATTAAATAAAAATAATTTAGTAAATTTAAGGGTAAAAGGATGTTTTGGATTTATGCTTGGAAGATCGACCATAAAAGCTATTTATCTATTAAGAAGATTGATGAAAAGGTATAGAAAAAGAAAACAAAGACCTTCATATGGTGTTTATTAATTTAGAGAAAGCATATGATAGAGTTCCTAAAAAAATAATATGGCGGGTTTTAAAGAAAAAGAAGTTATCAAATGTTATATAGAATTGATAAAAGATATGTATGATAGAGTAATAACTATTGTTAAAATAACAATAAGAAAAACTAATGAGATTTCAATTACTGTAGGTTTACATCAAGGATATGCCTTAAGTTTGTATCTTTTAGCACTAGTTATGGATGAATTAACCAAATATATTCAATGATATTCCATGATGTATGTTATTTGCAGACGATATAATGTTGATTAATGAAACTAAATTTAGAGTAAATCCTAATCTAGAGATTTGGAAAGATGCTTTAAAACTAAAGGTTTTAAGATTAGTAGAACTAAAACTGAATACATGAAATATAATTTTAGTGAAAGTAGAAAAATAAATAAAGAGATAGTGAAAATTATAAGCCAAGAGATACCAAGAAGTATAAAATTTAGGTATTTGAGATCAATTATTTAGCAAGAAGTAAACTAGGTGAAGATGTGAATCATAGAGTTAAAACAGGCTGAATTAAGTGAAGGAGTGCTTCGCGAGTATAATATGATCAACGCATCCCATTAAAATTGAAAGAAAAATTTTATAAAATCATTATTAAGTCAGCTATGCTATATGGAATAGAGTGTTTGGTAATACTAAAACAACATGTAAATAAATTAAGTGTAACAGAATGTGCATGTTAAGATAGATATATGGTAAAACTTTTAAAAATAGAATAGAAATAGACATATATGAGAAATGATAGAAGTAGATTAAATTGAAGATAAAATAAAAAAAATTGATTACAGTGGTTTGAACATATATAATGAAGATCTTTAGATGTTTCAGTTAGAAAGAATTATCTTTTAACAGTCCATAATAATGATAGATATAGAAATATACCTAAACTTAGATGAATAAAAATAATTAAAAAGATATAATATTTTTTAACTTGAGTATCGACTTAGTTCAGAATAAAGCAGAGTGGAGGAAGCATTCATATAGTCAGATCCATGTAACTGAAAAAGGCTTAGATGAGTTGGATTGAGTTCTTATAGTGGTCACCAAATAATTACTGGCCGGCATTGTATGTTAGACCTCTCGATTTTCGTCACTCAATCATGCAAATTCTTGGAAGGTCTTCCTCATGTATACCTACGCACGTTTCAAAAGAAAATATGTAGTAAACCCATCGACCCATATGGTGTCATATAGATAATTCATATATTCTTGTAGAGCCGCGCCAACTACTTTTCCACCGCAAGGGTTGACATCAACCGCATTTCTGGGCCCATCGCTCCGCTCCTGCACGCGATTGACGTCGTACTCGTAGACCATGAATTGTTCTTTATATACAGCACAGAGGATATCCAAATTCCCACAGTCCAAGTGACACCACCCCGAATCCATGGCACTTCTGTTACCCTTCCACCTTGTAAGGTGGATGGCACTAACCATACTTCCTTACATTTGTCGTCAACAACAGCTGAAGTCACCACCTATGTTGTCCACATGGACTTATCAGTCATGCCCAGAGCCTTCTCAGACCACCGCAGTTGGTATACCTCCGTCCTTGCTGCCGCCACCGCCACCGCCACCTCCGACTGGACCTCTGAAACCTCCAACCTGATCTACGTCTATGACAACGCTATTCATGGATTCAGTGCTCGGCTCTCGCCATCGCAGCTCAAACAGCTCAAGAAATCACATGGTTACTTGTCGTCCTACCGCGACATGCCCGTGACGGTGGACACCACCCATACCTTCGAATTTCTCCACCTTAATCCAAATTCCGGTCTGTGGCCGGCCTCTAACTATGGCGAGGACGTCATAATTGGGGTGGTCGACAGCGGGGTATGGCCCGAGAGCGGAAGCTTCAGGGACGACGGCATGACCGACGTGCCCGCCAGATGGAAGGGCATCTGCGAGCAAGGCACTGCTTTCAGCTCCTCGGCGTGCAACCGGAAGCTCATCGGAGCACGGGGCTTCAACAAAGGGCTCCTTGCCAGTAACCCGAACCTCACAATTGCTGTTAATTCCCCGCGACACCGACGGGCACGGGACGCACACATCCTCCACCGCCGGCGGGAATTACGTGTCCAACGCGTCCTTCTTTGGGTACGCACCCGGTACTTCTAGAGGCATGGCGCCGCGCGCGCGGCTCGCCATGTACAAGGCTCTTTGGGACGAAGGATTCGCCACGTCCGACATCATCGCTGCAATCGACCAAGCTATATCTGATGGCGTGGATGTCATTTCCTTATCTCTGGGCCTTGACTTCGTCCCCCTTTACAACGATCCCATCGCGATGGCCGCCTTCGCTGCCACGGAGAAGGGGATATTCGTGGCCACCTCGGCCGGCAACGAAGGTCCACAGCCAAGGCATCTGCACAATGGGACCCCGTGGATCACCACCATCGGTGCCGCCGCAATCGACCGCGAGTTTGCCGGGACCATCGATCTCGCAGATGGCAGCTCCATAGTTGGGAAATCACTGTACCCTGGAAAGCCGGCTTCCACGAAGCAATTGCCCTTAATATTCATGGGGTCTTGCGACAACAAGACCTTGCTGAAGAATGCGCGTCACAAGATGGTGGTATGTGATGTCGATGCCGACGATTCCCTTGGCTTTGCCATATACCTAGTTGGGTCTGCTAAAGTGGATGCAGGCCTCTTCATATCCAATGGCCTGTTCCAGGACATATACGCTAATTTGCCGTTCCCTGGGGCTATCATCAGCCCTCAAGATGGTAAGATCATTTTGGGGTACATAAATAAAAGCTCAGACCCAAGAGCCATATTGACATTCCGGAAGACCATCCTGGGTACGAAGCCTGCCCCCGTGGTGGCTGACTACACTTCCAGGGGGCCATCGCCTAGCTGCCCAACCGTGCTGAAGCCGGACATTGTGGCTCCCGGCACCTTGGTCCTAGCATCTTGGGCGCAGAATTCAACTGTAGGGTTCGACAGGTCTCATGAATTGTACAGTCCATTCAACATCATATCGGGAACATCGATGGCCTGCCCTCATGCTGCAGGCGTGGCTGCGATGATCAAGGGTGCGAGGCCGGGCTGGAGCCCGGCGGCGATTCGATCTGCGCTGATGACCACTGCGAACAATTTGGATAACACCATGGCACCAATTAAAGACATGGGGAACGGTAACCAGCCAGCGAACCCACTGGCTCTGGGGTCTGGTCACATCGAGCCCAACAGAGCATTGGATCCTGGTCTAGTCTACGACGCCGGCACCGATGACTACGTGGGATTGCTGTGCGCCATGAATTACACCAAGAAGCAATAAAGACGATCACGAAAACTTATTCTTTCGATTGCTCGAATGCATCTTTAGATCTCAATTATCCATCATTCATCGCATTTTTCGATGCTAACAAGACTACTACTAGTTCTGTGGCTGCTCGGAGTTCCGAAGGACGGTGACCAATGTTGGTGATGCGGTGGTAACTTATAGCGCCAAGGTGGTGCCTCTGGAGGGTTTTTCAATCCGTGTCATGCCAGAGAAGTTAGTATTTCAAGAGAAATATGAGAAGAATAGTTTCACTCTCATTCTAGAGGGCCAGATGGAGAAGAAAAAGGATGAAGTGCTTCATGGTTCATTAACTTGGGTGGACGATGAAGGGAAGTACGTGGTGAGGAGTCCTATCGTGGCAACCACCATCACCTCTAAACGGGTGTAGCTAGATTATCCTCTTCTAGTCTCTTGCCTTCTCACGTGCTGCATCCTTTTATTAATTAACCAAATGTTTAGTTTGCAAGAGTCAAGAAAAATTCCCTGAAGAAACATTTGCAATATTTTGCTTATATGTAATTTTGCATGACGTCAACTAAGTGGCCAAAATAACCAAAACAAATGTCCATTTTAAGGAGCGGTCCCAAAATTTATTCTCTTTTAATGGTTGGAGAAGCCTAAATTATCAATCATGACGTACCTAACTCCATGTGGACCCTCCATCTCTATTATTCATTGAAATCGTCACCTTTTGGACGGTGACATTTTGCTTGGTTGGCTGCCAACTTGTGAGTCTTTTTATAACAAAATTCTTAACACATTATAATTTAAGCACGACGCTGTGGCTGTTGCGTAGACGCACAGGAAAATCACTCTTCTATGGACTTGTTCTATCATATTGTGTGCAAAAAAAGAATCTAGATCAGTTTACAAGACTAATGCTTCATAAATAGGCGCATAATTCACTTGTCATGCGGTTCCTAAATTACTAAAATCGGTATAAAGCTTGAAGTAGATATGCAAGTGAAGTAGGTATTGAGAATGACTTTCTGTACAAATTGGTGAACCTGATCGTGCTCAAAGAGGTTTGTTTGGGCCTGAAAAACCATAATTGAAAGGTACAGTAATAGCCATTTTATACAAGTTTATCTACAATTCTTTTATTTTATCAGTTCAAGGTTTTTTTTTTTTTTTTTTTTGTACAGTCGGACGATCATACAATACGAGTACGAGTCAGCCCTATAATATCAGAGTACAAAATTTGCTGAAGAACAAAAGGACAAGGATCACCCTGTCTCGACCTCCAAAAACCCGAGTGGTGTACCACTGAAGAAGCCACCCAATCGGTAGCCGAATTAGCTTTTCGATAAATATGGCAAATCTGGACATCATGGGCCTCCCTCAATAAAGTCCAAATATCATATAGGATCGAGATGGCAGGAGCAAGGGAGCCAGGATCCCTCCGTAACCACCGAATAACTATCATGGAGTCCCCCTTGATGAAGAGGTTATGAGCATGAAGAGACCGAACTGCATATGAGATGCCAGCCCATGCAGCGTAGAGCTCAGTCATAGGGACAGAGAAGTTCAAACTACCATGCCCTCCAGCCGCCAATAGATTGCCCTCCGGCCCACAGATAACAATGGCTGATCCCGCTAGTCTCCCACGTACACTTTCATCAAAGTTGATTTTGACATACCCTGGAGGGGGGTTCCCAAGATATGATAACCGTGTGCCGGTTCGCTGCCAGAGCAGTAGGAAACCCCAGAGGCCAGAAGAGTCAAAACCACCTGAATGAGAGCACCGGGCACACTCAGATGCCAAGTATCTAATTTTCCTAGTGATCCTGAGTAAAGATGTGTGCTCATCTGTGAAAATAATCTGGTTCCTAGACAACCAGATCTGATAAGCCATTGAAGCCCACAAGGCACATTTGAGCTGAGATGCCTTCCGAAGGTCATCTAAGAATAAGGAGCATAGAGAGTCCAAATGATCAGATCTACAATAATATCCAACAGACTGCCAGATCCGTATCACTCTAGGACAAGAGAAGATGGCGTCAACAGTAGACTCCTCCTCCATACCACATATCGGACATGTAGGCTGGATAGGCAAGCCCCTTCTCACTAATAAAGCACAAGTGGGAAGGCATTCCCACAGAAGCTTCCAAATAAATAGCTAAACCTTGGGGAGGATGGGAAGCTTCCAAATCCACACAGCATCAACCGTCTCCAGAGACTGAGGCCTAAAAATCTTTACCAGATCCTTCGTGGGGGCCTTAGGAAGACAAGATCTCCGCCATAGCCTACAATCTGAGGATATACCCAAAGTAAGCGGTATAGTCATAATCCGATGAGCCAACTCCTCTCCAAAGAATCGGTACACCGACATGCCAAGCCAAGAGAAAGGATCTGAAGAGAGCAGCTCCTTCACTCTCATACTAGTGGGAACATCAATACTATAGAATGAGGGCCATCGGGATAGAGGTAAGTCAGAGAGCCAGGTATCCTGGAGAACATCAATGGAAGATCCATCTCCAATCATCCACGAAGTGTTTTCCATAATAGAGCTTTTGTACCGACAAACATCCTTCTAGAAGAAAGAATGTCGGCGGGAGGACTGCACATGCGTGGAGGAAGACCAATTACCATATCTCGCTCGCATAAAAGAGCTCCATAAACTCTGCGGCTTCAGAATGAACCGCGAGGCATGCTTAGCCAAAAGAGCCTCCCTTCTGACTGTCAAAGACTGGATCCCAAGACCGCCCTCCTGAGTAGGCATACAGACCCTCTCCCAAGACATAAGATGAATACCATGCCCATCCTGCATAGACGCTCAGAGGAAGTCCCTAAAGCATCTCTCAATTCTCCTGAGACAAGCGATCGGGATGCCAGCGTTAGAAAGAAGGTACAGCGGAAGGGAGGAGAGAACTGAACGGATTATGGTGACCCTTACCATCATATATAACCCCGTAACCTGCCACCCCTCGATGCGCTGACGGATCCTCAGCTCAAGATCATAGTAGTCGGCACATCGGGGATATCTACCAGTGATAGGAACCCCTAGGTACTGAAATCGGTCAGTCTGGGTCGAGATACCCAACATATGGACAATAGCTTCCCTGGCAGCTCTAGAAGTCTTCAGGCTAAAACTGATAGAGGACTTGGATACATTGACCTTCTGACCCGAGGCCTGACAATAACTCTGAATGATGTCAGCAAAGGAAGAAGCGTTGGCTGAGGTAGCCCTCCCCAGCAAGATACAATCATCAGCAAAGAATAGGTGGAAGATCGCAGGACCCATAGGGCAGGTTGTAAAAGGGACAATACGACTGTCAGCCTGAGCCTGATAGAGGGCCCGAGAAAGATCATCAGTCGCTAAAATAAACAACAAGGGGGATAAAGGATAGCCCTGACACAGCCCTACGGATGAGTAAAAAAATTCAGTCAGACTTCCATTAATGATCAGCGAAAAAGAAGGCCTCTGGATGCAAGCCATAATCCAATCAATAAACTGATCATCAAACCCAAACTCTTGCAGGGAGTGGAACAGGAAAGTCCAACATAGTCTATCGTAGGCTCTCTCCATATCCAGCTTGACCACCATAAGGGGCTGCCTGGCCGGAGCTCTCCGAAGATCATACATAAACTCCTAAGCAATGAGGACATTGTCGAAAATACTACTCCCTCTGATAAACGCCCCTTGTTCCACTGCTATAATGTGAGGCATCACCAAGCGGAGACGATCAGCAAGCACACGAGCACAGACCTTATACAATGTAGTACACAGACTGATAGGCCTAAAGTGCTGAGGGAGAGTAGCTTCGTTACATTTGAGAACCAGGGTAATAAGAGTCCGATTCCACTCCACTAGAATGTCCTTGGCTTGAAAAGCAAGAAGTATAGCCTGAATCACTTCCTGACCAACAATGTCCCAATAATGGCGATAGAAGAACTGTGGAAAGCCATCAGGCCCCGGGGCCTTATCCTTCCCAAGCTCCCACAGAGCCAGTCGAATGTCGTCCCTAGTGATAGGTCTGATAAGCTATTCATTCTCCAAAGAAGAAACCTTCCTAGAGCCGGGGACCTGGATAACCGGCGAACCAAGGCCAGAGGACTCCGACCATCTAGCCTAAAAGAATTGAAGGAGTTGATCTCGAATAGAAGGAAAATCCTCATGATAGTCCCCTGAATCATTAGCAAGTCTACGGATCCTGTTAGCAGCACGCCGTTTCAGAGTGGCCTGATGAAAGAATCTAGTATTACGGTCCCCTTCGCGAATCCACTGGATCCTAGACCGTTGCCTCCAATAGATCTCCTGCTGGGTAAGCAGAGAGTGGTGTAGAGCGAGCTTGGCCCAGAGTGCAGCGAGATCAGAGTCCAAAAGAATCCCCTCCTGATCCTCCTTAGTCTGCAATAAACTGATATCAGCTTCAAGATGTTCCACCTGTCTAACCAGATCACCAACCTCCAGTCTATTCCATCTGACTAGTCTTCGCTTGACCAATATAAGCCGGCGAGAAAGATGATAAATAGCATTGCCCCGAATGGGTATATGCCAGACCTGGGCAATGGTAGATCAGGCCGCCATATAAGAAGTCCAGAACTGCTCAAATCTAAATTGCCTCCACTGGAAATGATTTATCATCGTGGAGATAAGAATGGGGCAGTGATCAGAAGCTATCCTCGAAAGATGAGAAACAAAAGCAGAAGGGAACATCTGAAGCCACTGCTCCGAAGCCATAGCTCTATCCAGCCTCTCCCAAACACGAGCAGATCCCTGACGATTATTACACCAAGTGAATTGGGGCCCCGAAAAACCCAAATCCAGAAGACCAGCCGAACTGATGAAATCCCTAAATTCAGTGATGCTGGCTGTGCCAGTGACCCTTCTTCCCCCTCACTTTTCACTAGCTTTAGTAATACAATTGAAATCACTAGCAACAATGGAAGGAATTCCCCTAGCAAGAAGGGAATGAAGATCCACCCATAAAAGCCGTCTTTCCCGAAAATCAGTACTACAATAAACTACCGATAGAAGCCAAGAATCAGTAGAGCCCTCTGTGACAAGAAGGCCTATATACTGATTACTATGATGAACAACATCAACCTTCACCCTCGGGGAGCGCCAGGTGGCTATAATGCCTCCTGAAAGCCCCATAGCCTCAACCGCAAACAGAGACCACTTTCTGACAATCTGTCTCCGAAACCAGGCCAGACTGTCCCCAGACAACCTGGTTTCTAATAAAACACAGATATCAAAATTATGGATTTGCAGCAATCTATTGAAAGATGATCGAAACAATGGCTTTCGAGCTCCTCTAACATTCCATAATAGGATCTTCATTTAATAGGAAGAGGAGGCTGGGATCCCCCCTCCACTTCTACCATATCACTGTCAGGGAGACACTCAAAAGAAGTAGTGTCTTCCTCAGGGCTCTGATGTAAGCAAATCATCTCATCCTGGATCACACTAGACCGAGGAGAGTTATCAGAGGGCCTCGATCCTGGACCCTGACCCACAATAACCAAAGTCAAGGGGTCACTAGAAGAGTCAGTAGCCTTAGAGGGCTGGGCCATCTCCCCCACCGAACCCTTTAGCTGAATCACCTATGAGGACCCAAGTTCAACATTCAAATACTGCACCTCTCGAACTTTGGCTTGTTTAGCTTTAGAGAAGGAGGCATCACCTTTTCCTTTCTTTTTGTCAATTTTTGAAATTAGCCGAGGGGCCTGATACTCCGCCGGACGGGCCCGCTTTAGGGGACCTGGGCAAGCATCCCTGCTCCGTAATTGGCTAACTCCACCCGAATCCGCATCCAGAGCAGCAAATGGATTCTTAATCAGCAAATGGGAGAGGAAAGATTCAGACTTCTGAATCTCTGCTGAGACCGGCACATCCCCACTGAAATCGACACGCACTGTGTCCTTCAGCCGAGAATCAGCCACGACGTCTAGCTTAGCCTTTGCCACTGGGGAAAGACCAGAACTCTTAGCCTGCATGGATTCCACGAGAAGGCCTTTGTTTCTTCTCCGTCAAGCCAACTTCGACTGAACTATCCAACCGTCAGCTTGCATCCCCAGAACAGAGGCCCTAGCAGGAGAGGAAGCCCGAGGAACAGAGGAAGCTGGACTCCCCTCCGCCTGCATCTTCCGCCTGCCATCCGCCTGAGACCCCTTCACCTCCTTACGTTGCCGGACTGCCGACATCCATGCACCGTAGAGGAGAGCCTCGGATGGCGACTCAGCCGCAGGCTTGGCCGGAGAGGAGTAGCAGCCCGAGAGATGCAGAGAGCCACATCTCGGATAGATCCCGTCCAGCTGCTCGTAGACAAAGGGTTGCCAGAACGGACCATTCACCCCCCTCACACGGGATCCCGGCCAGAGAGGAGAACGAAGGTCGACTCGGGCACAAACTCGGGCATAACCTCCCCTAGACTTCGCCGAAGTAGCTGAATCAACACAGAGGAACTGACCCTCTAGCAAGACGATTTCTCTGAGAAACTCCTCCCTCTAGAATTCAATCGGGAGGTTGGGCATTCTGATCCATAAGAGAGCAGATGTGATGGCTTCAGCCGCGGGGACAAAATCCGGCCTCCAAGCTTCTGCCGCTACTGGCTGACCGTTGATCACCCAGGGTCTCTGCAGCACCATATCCTGGGTTTCTGCGTCCACAAACCGGAAGATGAAGCTACAGAATGCCAGACTTATGGGGATGATTTCGCCGGAGATGCCTCCTCACCGGAACTCCCGGACGAATGCTTCGACTGGAACCCATCGACGGAAGGTCCTCATCAAAATAGCCGTTGCTGCCAACCCCTAGATTCTGCTGCCAATTCCTCCACGGGCAGTTGGACAACATCAGGAAAGTGAGCCTCCAGCACCGCCACCTCGGCCGGCGACGGAGAAGAGGACACCCATTGAAAGCTTCCGTTCGCTATCCGATTTCCTGTGGACCGGCCATCGGATCCTCCATCCGAAGTCATGGGACAGAAGGGGGAACAGGAGAGCCTCATACTAGAGCGCAAGCACCAGAGAATCGAAGAGGATCACCAAAGATTAGCTAGGAAAGAGATCGGTGCACTAATCTTAAAGCAAGACAGAAAACCAAACAGGAACGAGCTACAGTGCTCTAAGACACGAGCTACAGTTCTCTCCCAGTTCAAGGTTATTCACTTAATGTCTTTAGCTTAATGCCCTTATGCTTTTAATATTTTTCATTATTTATCGTGCCATTCACTTACAATCAAAAACACGATAGAAAAGTATTTAATTTGATGTGATTAAATTTTTTAAAATATAAATAAAATTTGATTAATTATATATTACGTTATTATCTATTTTTCTAATACAATTTTTATTACATTTTATACTATGTATGAGCTTCATTGTATTGCGCACTTTTTATCTGTAATAAAAATAACTATAAAATTTGTTATATTATTTTAAATATATTTTAAAATATAAAAAACAATAATTTATTCTGCATTAGTTAACTATTTTAAAATATTTTTATATATATTTATGGTTAATTTAAAAATAATAAATAATTTTAAATGATTACGTACGCCTTTTGGAACATCATGATCACAAGCATTATTGTCTCCTTGTGCTTGTGCCTTCTTTCCATAATTTACTTCTCCTTCGTACCTTTCCTCTCTGCCATCTTCTCCCAATTGCCGCCTCTCTGCCACTATCCTAAGGCTCTTCATCTTGCACAAGTGGAGCAATTTTGATAACCACCGAAGATCTTTCTCATTTCACCGCCTAGGATTCTGTTGCTTTTCCTCTTCAACATCAAGGTTTTCCGCACATAATTTTGGAATGATAGAGGAACAATTGGTCTATTTTCTAAGTTAAAGTTTCAATTTTTCTCAATAAGATTTACTTGGTTTTCAAGTTTTACTCTTATTTATGATCATAGATCTAGTATGAGTTTGTAATATTTTTATGATTTTTTTTATTTTCTACAAATTCCTAACATTTTTTCATTTATAAATTAGATTCTTTGGACTGGTTTGCTGATCTGCATCACCTCCTTCTAATTGTATTTGATGTGGCTGACGTAGCCACGAGAGCAATTATGGCAAAATTAAAATCTTAAGGCGGTCCCGCCCCGGCATCTCCAAGTTGGTCAAGTCGGCTCCGACCTTCCGTGGTCGGCCACGCTCGGCCCTGGCATCTCCAAGTTGGCCAAGTCGGCCACGACCTTTCCTGGTCGGCCCCGCTCGGCCCCGGCATCTCCAAGTCGGCCAAGTCGGCCTCGACCTTCCCTGATCGGCCCCGCTCCGTCCCGGCATCTCCAAGTCGGCTAAGTTGGCCCTGACCTTCCCTGGTCGGCCCCGCTCCGCCCCGGCATCTCCAAGTCGGCCAAGTCAGCCCCGACCTTCCCTGGTCAGCCCCGCTTGGCCTCGGCATCTCCAAGTCAGCCAAGACGGCCCCGACCTTCCCTGGTCGGCCCCGCTCGGCCCCAACATCTCCAAGTCGGCCCCGACCTTCCCTGGTTGGCCCCGCTTGGCCCCGACATCTCCAAGTCAGCCCCGACTTTCCCTGGTCGGCCCCGCTCGGCCTCGGCATCTCCGAGTCGGCCAAGTCGGTCCCGACCTTCCCTGGTCGGCCCTGCTTGGCCCCAGCATCAACGAATTGGCCAAGTCGGCCCCGATCTTCCCTGATCAGCCCCGCTCGGCCCCGGCATCTCCGAGTCGGCCAAGTCAGCCCCCACCTTCCCTGGTCAGCCCCACTCGGCCCCGGTATCTCCAAGTCGGCCAAGTCGGCCCCGACCTTCCCTGGTTGGCCCTGCTCAGCCCCAGCATCTCCAAGTCGGCCAAGTTTGTCCCGACCTTCCCTGGTCGGCCCCGCTCGGCCCCAGCATCTTCGAGTCGATCAAGTTGGCCCCGACCTTCCCTAGTCGGCCCCGGCATCTCTAAGTCAGCCAAGTCAGCCCCGACCTTCCCTGGTCGGCCCCGCTCGGCCCCGACATCTTCAGGTCGGCCGAGTCGGCCCTGTTCGGCCTCGGCGCCCTCCGGAGGGTCAAAGTTGTCTCAAGTCGGCCCCAGAAAGGTCCTGGCTATTCACGCCGTCGTCCTTCTGACCCGCGCCGCTTGGCATCCCCAGGCCCAACTACCCACAGGTCACGCTGCTGATGGAACTAAACCTAACTACCTATCAGCCTCACTGATTGATGGGACGTAGCTCACCAATTGTCATTTTCCCTCTCCGATGGGACAGGACCCACCAACCAGCCCAAATTCATGCAACCCCACAAACCCCATGACATTCCTTTCTTACGGAACTCCACGTGGTTGTGCAGGTGTCAATCCCCTATAAAAGGGTAAGTCCACTTAGGAACAAGGTATGCAAACTCATATGCTCACTATCCTGATACTCAGAAAGGGACTCCCCTCTTTCTGAGGACTCATTTTTTCTTCCCAGAGCTCGTCTGAGCTCTCCCTCAGCTGTGACCTCGGTTACTGACTTGAGCGTCGGAGGGTCCCCATCGGAGCACCCCTCCGGTCTTAGGACTTTTTCTAGGCCATCCGATCAGGCGTGGGACCATGGATTAAGCAGTTCTCTTCTCCCGATGTTCAAGACCGGTGATCAGGCATCATCAGATTGGCGCGCCAGGTAGGGGGAGGAAAGCAAAGAAGGCCAAAACCCTACAGTATACTTCTCTTTTCTCTCCCTCTCCTAACAATGGTGATGACATGAGCTCAGGATGCTTCAGTCAGTCACCCTAGGGGGCATCCTCCCCCGACTAAGCAGCAGGAGACCAACCTCCCTACCGCTGATCCTCCCGTCATTTCCCCTCAACAGGAAGTGGCTGGCCCGGCTTCGGAGTAGCTGGCAACTCTCACTCGACAAGTTCAGACCCTCATCGCCATGGTCCACGGACTTCAGCAGCAGCAGTCCGTGGCCACCCAGCATCAGACCGCTCCCCCTGCTAGTCAACAGTCTGCAAGGTTAGGTTCTCCTCAGCGAGAGGCCGGTCGTCACTGGGCTTCTCCAAGGAAGCCTCACCGTGAGCCTCTCAAGCGGCCGTGATCTCTAGATTGTGGCCTGAGCAAGTTTCCTCCAGAGCCGCACCACCAAGAGGAACCAAAGCGGAAATCCCATATTCCGCATCCTTCTCCTTCTTCTTCATCTTCCTCTTCTTCATACTCCGAGCCATCTCGAAGGGCCCCGACAATCAACCACCAGGCGGAGGAGCACCTGGACGAGTACAACCGGCATCTAGACGAGCTCGCCAGGAAGATCAATAATCAACTGAAGGAGGAATATGATACCCATCCTCCTTATACTCGCCAGATACTGGAGGAGCCCATCCCCTCTAGATTCCGATTCCCCCAGATAGATCCGTACGATGGTACGATGGATCATCTCGACCACCTCGAGAGCTACAAGGCCATGATGCAAGTTCAGGGTGCCTCAGATGTCCTTCTCTACAAAGCTTTCCCTGCTACTCTGCGGAAGGCTGCTTGTGCTTGGCACTCGCGCCTGTCCCCCCACAGCATCGACTCTTTTGAGAGCTGGAAAGGGCTTTTTGGTGCATTTTGATGCCTGCCGGCGGATCCCAGGGTTGCAGACAGCCTCTTCTCCGTATGCCAGAGGGAGGGGGAATCGCTGCGGGACTTCGTGTCCCGGTTCAAAACCGCCGCCCTTGAAGTCTACCATCTGGACGACGTGGTGGCAATGCTAGCGCTGAAGCAGGGACTCCTTCCATCCCGCTTCACCTTCTCTCTGGACAAGAAGCCCCCGGGTTCCTTCTCCGACTTTCTTCTTCAAGCTTAGAAGTACATCCGCGCGGATGAGGCCGACCTCACCCTCTGGGAATCATCAAGGAGCTCCAGCTGCAAGCCTGCTCGCCCCGAGCCGAGCATCCCCCCGCCACCGGCAGCCCGATCCGCCTCGCCAATCCAATAACAGGCGTCGAAGCCCCGTCCCCGACGAGAGCAAGCTCACGCCTCTCCTTGCCCCTCGATCCCACATCCTGATGGAAATCGAGGGCGAGCCTTATCTCCAACGCCCTCCTCCTATGAAGAAAGGTCCTCCCCACGACAAGAGCCATTATTACCGATTCCATCGAGACTACAGGCACGACACCGACAGCTGCTTCAGCTTGAAGCGCACCATTAAGGAGCTTATCCAGAGGGGCTACCTCGGCAAATATGTCCAGAAGGTGCCACAACCGCTGCCGGCACTCATGGGACCCCCGCCTGCTCAGGCCGCTATCGACAACACCCCCACGGAGTGGGCAGTTGGAATGGTGTCTTGGGGAGCGGCTTCCTCATCCAAGCGGCCAAGAGGGGAGGACGCGCTGAGTAATGTGGTTCTCTGGGGGGGGGGGGACCTGTGAATTTTAAGAATGTAAACAATGAAAGCATCACCGTCTCTATAACGATCACCAAGCACCCTGTAAAAAGGATATTGGTTGATAGTGGCAGCTCAGCTGACATCCTCACTTATGACGTTTTTGTTCAAATGGGATTATCTCTAGACTCTCTTCAGCCTGTAGCAACCCCTTTGGTCAGATTCATCGGGGATTCGATAAGGGTTGAGGGCGAGATATCTTTGCCTGTGACAGCCGGAACATCGTCATGCCAAAGCATAGTGATCATGAAGTTCCTGGTTGTGTGGGTCCCCTTGGCATACAACGCCATTCTCGGCACCCAGGCTTAAATCTATTGGATGCGATTATCTCCACCCGATGCTTACTGGTGTAGTTCCCTACTAGCGGAGGTGTTGGGGAGATGAAAGGCAAGATTGGTTCAGTTCTGCCCTACTATCACATGGCGTCAAGCCCCTTGGAGGCCGAGCCAGTCCCAGAAGCACCTGACCCCAAGGAGTTCGACAGGAGAGGGGAGCCGGCCGAGCATCTCCTAACCTTTCCCCTTGGGGACGATCTGGCAAAGACCGTGTGTATCGGCGGACTCCTCCTCTCGGAGGATCGTGATCGCCTCCTAACCTTCTTGCGGGCCAACTCAAACGTTTTCTCTTGGTCAGCGTCTGACATGCTCGGCATCCCTTCAGAAGTAATCACCCACAAGGTTAACATCGATCCGAAGCACCGTCCAATCCACCAGAGGAAGAGGAGCTTCGCTCCCGAGCGATAAAAGGCCATCGATGAGAAGGTTAACAAACTGCTCAGTGTCGGCCACATTCGAGAGGCACATTACCCTAGCTGGTTGGCCAACGTGGTCATGGTGCGAAAGGCAAACGGAGCTGGAGAATTTGCATCGACTTCATAGACCTCAACAAGGCGTGTCTGAAAGACAGTTTTCCCCTGCCAAGGATAGACCAGCTGGTAGATTCCACCTCCGACCACGAGCTCCTTAGTTTCATAGATGCCTTCTCCGGATATAATCAGATAAGGATGGACCCAGTGATGAAGAGCACACATCCTTTGTGACAGAAAAGGGGATTTATTGCTACAAAGTGATGCCCTTCGGTCTCAAGAACGCAGGGACGACCTATCAAAGATTGATGAACAGGGTGTTTCAGGATCAGCTAGGTTAGAACATGGAAGTCTACATGGATGACATGTTGACCAAGAGCACCCGCGCTTCTGATCATGTCTCCAATCTAGAGGAAATTTTCAGCAACCTTCACCGCTTCTAGGTCAAGCTGAATCCCAAGAAATGTGCCTTCGGAGTCACGGCGGGCAAGTTCCTGGGTTTTATGGTGACTCAGCAGGGGATCGAAGCGAACCCAGAGAAAATCAGCGCCATCCTCGACATGAGACCGCCATCTAGCAAGAAGGAAGTACAGCGACTAACGGGGAGCGTGGCGGCTTTAAGCCATTTCCTCTCCAAATCAGCCGAGAGGTGCTTGCCCTTTTCAAGGCCCTGCGGAAAGTAAACAACTTCGAGTGGACGGACGACTGCCAAAAAGCCTTTGATGGCCTAAAGGCGTTTCTGTCTTCTCTTCCGCTCCTATCCAAACCAAGGGACGGGGAGAGTCTCTTCCTCTACCTAGTTGCTTCTTCGGAGGCCGTTAGCTCAGTCTTGGTGCGTCTCGATGCTGATGGAACCCAGAGGCCCATTTATTATGTGAGCAAGGTCTCCACAATGCAGAGGTCAGGTACTCCAAGACAGAAAAAATCATCTTCACTCTGATTTTCTCCGCTCGGCGTCTCCGCCCTTATTTTCAAGCCCATCCCATTGTGGTGCTCACGGACCAGCCCCTCCGAGCCATCCTGGCTCGTCCAGACACCTCAGGCCGACTTGCCAAGTGGGCCATCAAGCTAGGAGAGTTTGACCTCTCCTTCCAAGCACGGCCGGCCTTGAAGTCCCAAGTCCTGGTGGATTTCTTAGTCGAGTGCATTGGACAGATGAGAAAACCAGGGAGGTTTCCATGGAGTGGCACGAGCCTGAGCCGAGCGATGATGGAGAAACCTGGATCCTCCATGTAGATGGCATGTCAAACTCTCAGGGAAGCGGTGCCGGTCTCATTCTCACCAACCGGGTGGAGAGAAAGCATAATGTGCCATGCGGTTTCTATTCAAAGCCACCAATAACCAAGCTGAGTACGAGGCCCTGCTGGCAGGATTAAGGCTGGCCCAAGAATTTGGAATAAGGCGTCTCAGAGCTTTCATCGACTTGCAACTCATCTTCGGACAAATCAACGGAGAGTACGAGGCACGTGGCCCTACTATTACTCAATATTTGTGCAAGGTTTGGCTCTTGGTCTCTCCGTTAGCTTATTTCAGCATCAGTTACATTCCCCAGAGTGAGAATGCCAAGGCCGACATTCTTTCCCACCTAGCTACCACCGCCGACGGCATCGCAAGAGATGCCTACATTGAGTACTTAGAAAGGCCTATCATAGAAGATGGCGAGGAAGACCTCCCGCTCACCCAAGAGCCTACATGGATGGATGCCTACGTCCGCTATCTCACTGACAGCACCCTCCCCGATGACTGCAATGAAGCCAAGCTACTCAAGTGGAGGGCTTCCAAATTCATCCTCCTAGATGGACATCTATATAGGAGGTCATTCTCCTACCCCTGCTCAGATGTGTAGGACCTGTCGATGTCGACTACATCCTTAGAGAAATCCATGAAGGCATCTGCAGAAATCACCTGGAGGGCAGGTCCCTGGCCCAGAAGGCCCTTCGGTAGGGATACTTCTGGCTTACCTTGAAGGAGGACGCTGCCAAACTAGTTCAGAAGTGCGATGGTTGCCAGCGCCACGCACACATCCAATATCAACCATCTACCCTGCTCAACCCGCTCTTAGCCCCCTGGTCCTTCGTCTAGTGGGGAATGGACATCCTTGGCCCATTCCCCCCAGCCTTGGGACAGCGAAGATTCTTGCTAGTAGCCATCGACTATTTCACCAAGTGGGTCGAGGTCGAGGCACTGCTAAGATCACCGAGAGTAAAGTCAAAGCCTTCTTCTAGAAGTTGATTATATGATGCTTTGGCCTACCACACACCCTCGTCACAGACAATGGTCGCCAGTTCAATAATGAAGCATTCAAGACTTTCTGTGGTGAGCTAGGCATTCACCATCGATTCACCTCGGTCAGCCACCCCCAGACCAACGGGGAGGCCGAGGTCATGAACCGCACCATTCTTAGAGGACTCAGGACTTGGCTAGATGGATCAAAGGGTCGATGGGTAGAGGAGCTCCCCAGCGTGATATAGGCTTACCACACGACCCCCAGAGCCCCGACGGGTGAGACTCCCTTCAGTCTTGTCTTTGGATCCGAAGCCATCATCCTGTTGAGATCGGACTGCCCAGTCCGCGCGTGGAGTCCTTTAACGAGGAAGACAATTCCACATTGACACGAGCCAACCAGGACTTTATCGACGAAGCACATGACCGGGCAAGGCTGCGTATGGCGACTTTTCATCAGCGGACAGCCAAGTACTATATAAATGCCCGAGTTCATCTCAAGGTCTTTCACCATAGAGATCTGGTTTTAAGAAAGGCTGAGATATCTAAGCCTACGGAGGGGGGCAAACTGTCCCTCAACTGGGAGGGTCCTTACCGTATCACTGAGACACTCCACTGGGGGGCATACAGACTAGAAGAGCTCAACGGACAACCCATTCCACGTACCTGGAACGCGGATAATCTCCGCCGATATTATCAATGATGTATCTCCCAGAATACGAGCAATAAAAGGGTCCCTTCCAACGCCACAACCTGCTCTCCCTTGCATTCAAGGATCAGATCTCGCAAAAGGAGCTCACCGGCATCGCAGCTAATGGGACACCACTTGGTCTGGCTAGGAGACACCTTCGAGTCAGTTCAAGTTTCTAACAGCTCTGTACCCGATCGAGTCGCCCCTCGGGTAGCACACAAACCCTCGAGGCGATTCAAAAGGAGCTCACCATCATCGCGGCTAACGAGACACCACTCGGTCCAGCTAGGAGACGCCCCCGAGTTGGTTAAAGTCCCTAAAAGCTCCATACTTGGTCGAGTCGCCCTTCAGGCGGCACACAAACCCGAGGCGATTCAAAAGCAGCTCACCAGCATCACGGCTAACTGGACACCACTCGGTCCGACTAGGAGACGCTCCAGAGTCGGTTCAAGTCCCTAACATTTCCATATCCGGTCGAGTCACCCCTCGGATGGCACACAAACCCGAGATGGTTCAAAAGGAGTCATCGGCATCACGGCTAACGGGACACCACTCGGTCTGGCTAGGAGATGCCCCCGAGTCAGTTCAAGTCCCTAACAGCTCCGTACCCGATCGAGTCGCCCCTCGGGCGACACACAACCCCCAAGGTGGTTCAAAAGGAGCTCACCGGTATCGCAGCTAATGGGACACCACTCGGTCCAGCTAGGAGACGCCCCCGAGTCGGTTCAAGTCCCTAACAGCTCCGTACCCAATCGAGTCGCCTCTCGGGCAGCACACAAACCCCCAAGGTGGTTCAAAAGGAGCTCACCTGCATTGCGGCTAATGGGACACCACTCGGTCCAGCTAGGAGATGCCCCCGAGTCGGTTCAAGTCCCTAACAGCTCCGTACCCGGTCGAGTCACTCCTCGGGCGGCACACCAACCCCTGAGGTGGTTCTAAAGGAGCTCGCCGACATTGTAGCCTATGGGACAGCACTCGGCCCTGGCACGGAGGTGCCCCCGAGGTGGTTAAGACCCTAAAGGCTTCATACCGCTGAGTCGCCCCTTGGATAGCACACAAATCCCCGAGGTGGTTCTAAATGAGCTCGCCGACCCTCATGGTCTCCAAGTCTGCCGAGTCGGCCCCGATCACCCCTGGTCGGCCCCACTCAGTCTCGACATCTCCAAGGTCATGCCGAATCATCCCAGACCTTCCCCAGTCAAGCCCCACTCGGCCCTCGGCATTTTCAAGCCAATCTCGGTGCTAAGTTGCCCTCGGGTTGTTCTAAGTCCTTAGAATATTCGAACGCAGACGAATCTCCCTTCAAACAGCCTACGATAGCTTAGGGCATCTTAAGTAACCTCCTACGCGGCCGCTTACACCTCAAAGACGCATCTTAACATTGGCCAATCTAACACAATGGTTCGGCCATGTCATTATCAACATGCACAACACTCAGAGTTAGGGAACATCCCAAAAGAAAGGTTCCCTCTCACCAACAGGTACGGGGTCCGTCTTATCGTTAGTCGCACAATAAAGTATTCTTCCCAAAGGAAAGAAGGAACATACGAGGCAAACACAAAGGCATTTTTGCAAAAAGCTCTTCATCATTAACAATAGAAATGAAGTACAAATTCGGCTTGAGGCCGATTACAAGAATGAAGGAAAAAAGAAAAACAAACGACAGGCCCTCAGGGTTCGCCCGGACCAGGCTTCTCCTCATCCTCCTCCTCCGCTGGCCCCTCCGTCGGACTCCTCGGGCTGGATTTCATCAAGCTCGGAGCTGTCGATCTTGAGGGTTGCGGATACTTTGACCTTGCACATCTTGAAGCCCTTGACGTAAGCATCGAGGCTGGCCTCAAGGACTTCCTTTGCGAACTCCGGCGAGGCCTTATAGTTGCAGACGGCCTACCCCGCCTTGGCCTCAGCTCGCTGTGCCCTAGCCTTGGCCTCCTGGGCTTGCGCCCCAGCCTCCCTGGCTCAGCCCTCGGCTTCTTCGGCTCATGCGTTGGCCTCGTCTGCGTAGGCCACAGCCCTAGCCTTCTCGTGGCCCACCTCAACGGCCGCCTTCTCCGCAGTGGCTGCTGTCTCCGCAACAGCCCGAGCCTCATTTCGCGCCGCCCTGGCCTCCTCCTCGGCGCATTGAAGCTGGTGGACCAGCTCTTCATTCTATATCACGGTGGCCTTCAGCCGATCCGAGACCAGCTCCAATTTGGCCTCGGCTGCGGATGCCCGGCCACTCTCGGCTTTGGCCTGGCATTCCGCCTCCCTTATTCGGCCGCCCAGGTTCTCCTCCTAGGCCTTGGCCTCCTGATGAAGTCGAGCAAGGCTCTGGGACTGCGCCATGCTCTACTTCTTATACCTGTCGGCCCACGCCATAGCCTTTGTGAGCGCTTCCGAAGAGTGGGCCATCGCCTCACGAAGGCCGATTGCATCGTTGGCCATCTGTAGTAAGGGAAACATGTTAACCATAAATGATTGGAGCATCAAAAGGCATGTCCGAAACAGAGAGAACTCAGAAGATTACCTGAACAATGGCAACCATCACCATATATAGAAGCACAGAATGGCTCAATCCCCGCGTCTCCTCCTTGGACTCAGCAGTCCGAACTCTCGACAGAAGACGGGCGGCTTCCCCGACGTCCGTCATTGAGTTGAGCCTAGGCGCCGGCCGCGCCGGCCCCTCCTGCGGACCTTCAACCCGAGGATGAGTCGGGTGGCACCAACCGTTAGGATGAGCTCTTCGGCCCATCCCTCTACTCCCTGGTCACCTCCGCCCCAGCATTGGATTTCTTGGTGACTGGCTCCCTCTCTCCTGCAGTTAGGGCAGCCCTCCATCTCCGGCTCGGCGGCAGCCGAAGGGCTGACAGCAACTGTAACCTACCCCGCCTCGGGCACTTCAGCTACGGCAGAGGCTTTCTCTTCAAGATCCACGATCACCACGACTACTTCAGTAGTGACCGTAATCTCTTCTTCTTATACTCTGGTCCCGGCCGGCCCCGGGATCACTCCTCAACCGGCATTTCCTCGACCGGCTTCTCCGTGGGCATTGGAGCCTTTGGGACTCCAGCGGCTTGGGTCGGCCCGGCCCGCTCCCCTCTTCGAGCCTTCTTCACCGGCCTTGATGCTTCCCCAGTCACCGGCTTCTTTTGTTTCAAGGCAGCTTCAAACATGTTGACCCAATTATTGATTTTGATGATTAATAAAAGATCTGAGTATATTCATTTTATTACTAATAAATTTAACAAGTGTTTCAGGGCTTAAAAATCTTTGATCAATCAAAAGACATAAAGAAACGTGTTTTGAATCCATTGCCAAAAGAGAGTCTCAAAAATTCAGAGCCTGGAGTCGACACCTAGGAGATCTGGAGCCGACCCCATGGCCAATCAAATGTCTTTCTGATTTTTGGCACGGTCCGGAGTCGACACCCAGAGTTTCGGAGCTGACACCCAAAGTTTCGGAGTCGACACTTACAGTGTTTGGAGCCGACTCCGATGCGGGAACAGAACGCGTGTTTTTTGACTACTTTGGAGCCGACACTTACAATCTTTTGGAGCCGACTCCTGAATGTGGCGAGTCGACACTCAACTTTTTCGGAGCTGACTCCTCAACGAACTCTTTATTTTCTATTTTTGGATAACTGACTTGGAGCCGACACCTAAAAAGTTGGAGCCGACTCCAACCTATCAGGAATGGATTTTTAAAATGCCAGATCAGCTCAAACGGTAATATTTTCGTTTCACCTAACTTCTAATAGATATATTTTGTATGGACAAACTTTCCAGGTACACTCCAACTGCTAGTTTCTCACCAAAAATATGGATTAAGAGAAATCTATAAAAGGGGGAGAATGCTCATTTGAAAAAGAGGCGATAGAAAATAGAGTGAAAACAAATCAAAAATCCAAGAAGTCTTGAGCTTGAAATCAAAGAGAAAAGAGTCCAAGTTTGAATCCATCTACTCCAGAAAGCTCAAAGAGAAATCCAAGGCATTCAAAATAAAAAATCAGAGGATTTCCCAAAAAGAAGAAAAAGAAGCCAATAGCCCTGTTCTGTGATTTTCCAACTTCTCATCTGCAATATTGCAAAGAATCTGAGCTGAGGCCTAATTCAACATCTCCAAAGTGAAGAGGAAAAGAAGAAAAGAAGAAAAGCTCAAATCCAATCTGCTTCAAACAGGCTTTTCTAACCTTGTTCATTTACATTGAATATTTGCTCATTTAAGGAGTTGTTTGTTATTGTAAACACTTTTCTTACTTATTTTTACTAATTCAATCAGGGGGATTGAATTAGTGGAGGTAGTATACCTCGGGGCAAGCTAGATTAGCTTGTGTTTGGGTTTTGTGCTGGTGAGCCCGGAAAACCAGTTGGGTTCATTGTGATCCCGGGAAAAACAACAAGTTCTGAGTTGTGAGCTTGTAAAATAACTCGACTGTAATCAAGATGATTATAGTGTGGACCCAAGTGGATCTTGGGAGTGGATGTAGGTGTTGGATACACCGAACCACTATAAATCTTTGTGTTTGTCGTGCTTTGATTGTCTCTCTCTATCTCTTTGCTTGGGATTATATTCTCTTTGCACTCAATCTTATTTATCTCAAAGCTAATCATTTTCAAAGGTTAATTTTTTAAGAACCCAATTCATCCCCCCCTCTTGGGTTGTCATCTGGGCCAACAATTGGTATCAGAGCTAGTGCTCATTTGATTTTGGTCTAACGATCAAGAGCTAAAGATCCAAATGGCAGCTCAAGCTAGTTCATCTTATTTAGAAGGTCAATCCACTAATCGACCTTCTTTGTTTAATGAAACTAATTATGGTTATTGGAAAGCTAGGATGAAAATTTTTATTCAAGCACTTGACTATGATCTATGGAGCGTTATAGTCAATGGACCACACACACCCACTGCTAGAATTAATGGCATGGAGATTCCTAAGCCGAAAACGGAATAGGATGAACATGATTAAAATTGGCACAACTTAATGCCAAGGCCATGAATGTTTTATATATTCATTAGATGGAAATGAATTTAATCAAATTTCTACATGTATTTCCATGAAAGAAATTTGGGATAGATTAGAGGTTACCTATGAGGGTACAAATCAAGTTAAAGAATCAAAGATTAATATTTTAGTGCATAAATATGAATTGTTCAGCATGGAACAAACTGAAACTATCACATGCATGTACACAAGATTCACCGATATTGTAAATGATTTAAAAAGTCTTGGTAAGACTTACACTAACTCTGAACTTGTGCGTAAAATTCTTAGGTCACTTCCAAGATCATGGGAAGCAAAGGTGATTGCTATCCAAGAAGCTAAGGACCTAAATATTTTACCTTTGAAAGAGCTACTTAGATCCTTGATGACTCATGAGCTAACCATGAAACACATCAAGAGAAGGAAGTCAAGAAGAAGATAATTGCTCTTAAAGCTGCAGAAAGTGAGGAGAGCTGCAGTGATGATGATGATGATGAAGAGACTGCACTCTTTGCTAGAAAATTTAAGAAATTCATGCAAAGAAGGAGACCCTTCCACAAGAAAAAGTCTGGAACAAAAATGGAAGGAGAAAAAGAGAAAGAGAAGGACAAAGAAAAAGAAAAAGAACCCTTAATTTGTTATGAGTGCAAGAAACCAGGGCATTTCAGATATGATTGTCCTCAATTAAAGAAAGTCTACAAGAAGAAGAAGAAAGCCTATGTTGCAACCTGGAGTGATAGTGAAGAATCCTCTTCCGAGGAGGAACAAAAGGAAGTTGCCAACATTTGCTTTATGGCGAACGACGACGAGGTAAGTACTGAAACCCTTTATGATGATTTTACATTTGATGAATTATATGAAGCTTTCAATGAATTAATAAGTGATTTTAAGGTTCTGAAAAAGAAGAACAAATCTTTAAAAATTGATAATTTAAATCTTGCCAAAGAGAAGGATAAATTAGTCTATGAAGTTGAAAAATTGAAATCAGAAAATGAAGTTTTGATTGAAGAAAAAGGATCAATTTCCAAAGAGAATGATAGATTAAAGAAGGAAGTTGAAAAATATAAAAATATTGTTGATAAATTTACATATAGTTCTGAAAAACTTAATTTATTATTGAGTAATCAAAGAGCTATATTTGATAAGGCTGGATTAGGTTATAGACCTAACATAAAACAAAAATATGTCAAAAACTTCTTTAGAAAAGAACAAGATAAAGATGAAGTTTTATGTCATTATTGTAACAAGAAAGGCCACAAATCCTATGAATGTAATGCAAGAAAAAGCAACAAGAAATTAATTGCTAAAGGAAAGAAAATATGGGTTCCAAAAGGAACTATCTTTATTGCTACTAACCATGAAGGACCCAAGAAGGCTTGGGTACCTAAATATAAGATTTGATCATTTTTGCAGGAGTGTCTTGCGGCCAAAAGATCAAAGCGAAAGTGGTATCTCGATAGTGGCTGCTCAAGACACATGACGGGTGACAAGGATCAATTCATCACCCTTGAAAGCAAAAGAGGAGGAGTTGTTACGTTTGGTGACAATGGCAAAGGCCAGATCATGGGGTTTGGTAAAATTCAAATAACTCCCTCCACATTTATTGAAATGTCCTATATGTTAATGGTTTGAAGCATAATCTAATTAGTATTAGCCAATTGTGTGATAAAGGTTTCAAAGTATCATTTGAAGCTTCTATTTGCACTGTTTCTAATCCCATTGATAATAGCATTATATTTACTGGAAATAGAAATGGCAATGTATACTTGATTGATTTAGACAATTTGTCTACTGGTAATCATTGCTTAGTTGCTAATAATGCTAATATAAATGAGATTGGATGGCTGTGGCATCGTAGATTAGGTCATGCAAGCACACACCTAATTTCAAAATTAATTAGAATGGATTTAGTAAAAGGTCTTCCACAACTAGATTTTGAAAATAACAAAATTTGTGATGCATGTCAATTTGGAAAGCAAACTAGAAACTCTTTCAAAACTAAAAACATTGTTTCCACTTCTAGGCCACTTGAACTACTTCACATGGATCTCTTCGGACCTACTAGAACCACTAGTCTAGGAGGAAAGAAATATGGTCTTGTGATTGTAGATGATTATTCTAGATACACTTGGGTATTGTTTTTAGCTCATAAAGATGAGACCTTTCCATTATTTTTGAAATTCTTCAAGAAGGTCACAAATGAGAAAAACAACACCATAGTGTCTCTTAGAAGTGATCATGGCACTGAATTTGAAAATCATTTATTTGAAAACTTTTGCATTGAAAATGGCATCCATCATAATTTTTCAGCACCTAGAACACCACAACAAAATGAGTTGTAGAAAGAAAAAATAGGACTTTAGAAGACATGGCCCGTACCATGCTATGTGAAAGCAACTTACCAAAGTACTTTTGGGCGAAAGCTATAAACACGGCATGTTACATTCTTAATAGAGCTTTAATTAGGCCAATCCTTAAGAAAACTCCTTATGAACTATGGAACAATAGAAAACCAAACATAAGTTATTTTTATGCATTTGGTTGTAAATGTTTCATTCATAATAATGGTAAAGATAATCTAGGAAAATTTGATGCAAAATCAGATGAAGGCATATTCTTAGGATATTCAACATCTAGTAAAGCCTATAGAGTGTTTAACAAAAGAAACTTAATTGTAGAAGAATCTATTCATGTAGTTTTTGATGAATCTTTAGCATCGAGTTCTGGAAAGATTGATGATGAAGAAGATACAAACATATTAGAAAGGGACATTGAAAAATTAAATATAGATGTATCTTCAGATCATGAACAAGGAGCTAAAGATAATGATTCTCCTAGTGTTGATGTTGTTGATGCAAATCATAATGATGTAGATCTTCCTAGAGATTGGAGATATGCCTATGGTCATCCAAAAGAATTAATTATAGGTGATCCATCTCAAGGAGTAAGAACTAGATCATCAATGAGAAACATCAATAATCATCTTGCATTTGTATCTCAAATTGAACCTAAAACTATTGAAGAGGCTGAAAAAGATAATAATTGGATGTTAGCTATGCAAGAAGAATTAAATCAATTTACTAGAATAATGTCTGGACCCTTGTAGATAGACCTAAAGATCATTCTGTTATAGGATCAAAATGGGTATTTAGAAATAAATTGGATGAAAATGGCATAGTAATTAGAAACAAAGCTAGATTAGTCGCAAAAGGATATAATCAAGAAGAAGGAATTGATTTTGATGAAACTTTTGCACCTGTAGCTAGATTAGAAGCAATTAGATTATTACTCGCTTTTGCATGTCATATGCATATCAATTTATTTCAGATGGATGTTAAAAGTGCATTTTTAAATGGTTTATAAATGAGGAAGTTTTTGTTGAACAACCTCCTGGTTTTGAAGATCATAAATTTCCAAATCATGTTTTTAAATTGCACAAAGCACTATATGGTTTAAAACAAGCACCTAGAGCTTGGTATGAAAGATTAAGTAAATTTCTGATTGAAAATGATTTTACAAGAGGAAATGTTGATAAAACACTATTTTTGAAAAGAAAAGACAAGGATTTATTAGTAGTACAAATATACGTTGATGATATTGTATTCGGTGCTACTAACAATCTTTTGTGTCAAGAATTTGCTAAGTTAATGCAGGGTGAGTTCGAAATGAGCATGATGGGAGAACTCAATTTCTTCCTAGGACTTCAAATCAAGCAAAGCAAAGAGGGGATTTTCATCAATCAAGCAAAATACACAAAAGAACTTCTCAAGAAGTTTGGAATGGAGTCAATTAAACCCCTTGGAACACTATGAGTCCTTCATGCAAATTAGACTGTTGGAAGATTATTGAAAAATTATATGCCCCAATCCTTTTGATTTTGATGATTATCAAAAGCCATGAGTACTGTAAAAGATGTGATATGTTATTTACATGTGCAATGAATTTATTTTGAACAATCAATGAGAATGTTAAAGTTTGACATTAATCATTTTGAAAGTACTTTAAGCTCAATGTTTAAGCTTTCAAAGAAAATTTTATAATTTATAGATTAATCAATGAGTTTTTGGAATACTTCTTGAATTAATTCTTAATGTCAATTTTATTGAATTCAAGTCAAAACAATGATTTAAAATGAATCTGGAACGATTTTAAAGTCATCAGAAAACTTTTTGATTTTTGATACGTTCCGGAGCCAACTCTTGAGTTTCAGAGTCGACTCCCCTCAGAGAACAGAAATGTCTATCTGTCTTGAGTCGACCCACGTAATTTCTCGAGTCGACCCCCGATCTGTCGAGCCGACTCCATGACTGTGCGAGTCGACTCCGCTCAGACACCCAGAGGTGTGTTTTTCTGAGCAACTTCGCGAGTTGACCCCAACTTTTCATAAGTCGACCCCCGACTTTCAGGAGTCGACACTTTACTTTTGGTGAGTCGACCCTGTGACTTTCTAAACATTCTATTTTTGGTATCACGACCTCGAGCCGACTCGGGAAAAGCATGAGTCGACTCCAGCAAATCTGGGCGAGATTTTTACGGATGCCAACTCAGCTCCAACGGTAAGATTTTTGATTAACGGCTATTTTTTTGTTTCTAACGGCTATATTTTTGCAGAATCTATAATAGAGAAGCCGTTTTCAAATCCAAGAGAGACGAATGAGAGATATTTATTTCAAAGAAAAAGAAGAGAAAATGGAAAAACATAGCTTTAGTTGAAAAAATCTATGATTCAAAATAGAGTGAAAGAAAGAGTGTGAAATCAAAGGAAGTTCCTTCTGTGTTCAAGCTCAATCCAAGGAAGCTTCAGAAGAAAATCCAAGTGCTATTCAAGAGCATCTCAAGAGATTTCCAACACTCAAAGAAAAGAGGAAAAGCCCAAATCAACTCCAACACATCTTCCATGAAGAATCCAAGCTGAGGCCGGGTTCTACACTTCAAAGGAGTTGAAGAAAAGAAGAAAGCTCAAAGCCAACCAACTACAAATCAGACTTATCTAACTTTATTCTTACAATTGTTTTATCTGCTCATTAAGGAGCCTTGTAACTAAACAAACAATATTTCTATTCTTTGTGTCTAGCTCAATCTGGGATTGAACTAGAGGAGGTAGTCTTACCTCAGTTCAAGCTTGGTTAAGCTTGGTTAAGGGTTTTTGTGCTGGTAAGCCCTTGAAAACCAGTTGGGTTCGTTGTGTGCCCGGGAAAACAACAAGTTTGAGTTGTGAACTTGTAAAAACAACTCTGCTATAATCTAGGGTGATTATAGTATGGACCCAAGTGAATCTTGGGAGTGGACGTAGGTGTTGGATACACCGAACCACTATAAAATCTTTTGTGTTTGCCGTGTTCTATTGTCTCTTTCTCTATCTCTGTTTTAATTCACTGCAATTTATTTTACTTTGCATTTGCCCTTCATCATCTCAAGCTAAATATTTAAAAGGCTATTTTTAAAGAACCCAATTCACCCCCCCCTCTTGGGTTGTCATCTGGGCCAACAATTGGTATCAGAGCTAGTGCTCATTAGATTTTGATCACACGATCAAGAGCTAAAGTTCCAAATGGCAACACAAGTTGGTTCTTTTGCTGAAGGTCATTCTACGAATAGACCTCCACTTTTTAATGGCTCAAATTATTCTTATTGGAAAGCTGAATGAGGATATTCATTCAAGCTTCTGATTATGAGCTATGGGGTGTTATAATCAATGGACCTAGTACACCCACACATGTTATAGATGACACTATTGTTCCTAAGCCGAAAGGGACTGGAATGATAATGATAGGAAATGGCACAGCTTAATGCTAAGGCCATGAATGTTTTATTGCTCCTTAGATGCTAATGAATTCAATAGAATCTCCACATGTAATTCCACAAA